>OY821519.1:170468524-170661785 GCA_963682025.1 Cordilura impudica | reverse complement strand
ATTATTATTATTATTATTATTATTATTATTATTATTATTATTATTATTATTATTATTATTATTATTATTATTATTATTATTATTATTATTATTATTATTATTATTATTATTATTATTTATTATTATTATTATTATTATTATTATTATTATTATTATTATTATTATTATTATTATTATTATTATTATTATTATTATTTATTATTATTATTATTATTATTATTTATTATTATTATTATTATTATTATTATTATTATTATTATTATTATTATTATTATTATTATTATTATTATTATTATTATTATTATTATTATTATTATTATTATTATTATTATTATTATTATTATTATTATTATTATTATTATTATTATTATTATTTATTATTATTATTATTATTATTATTATTATTATTATTATTATTATTATTATTATTATTATTATTATTATTATTATTATTATTATTATTATTATTATTATTATTATATTATTATTATTATTATTATTATTATTATTATTATTATTATTATTATTATTATTATTATTATTATTATTATTATTATTATTATTATTATTATTATTATTATTATTATTATTATTATTATTATTATTATTATTATTATTATTATTATTATTATTATTATTATTATTATTATTATTATTATTATTAATTATATTATTATTATTATTATTATTATTATTATTATTATTATTATTATTATTATTATTATTATTATTATTATTATTATTATTATTATTATTATTATTATTATTATTATTATTATTATTATTATTATTATTATTATTATTATTATTATTATTATTATTATTATTATTATTATTATTATTATTATTATTATTATTATTATTATTATTATTATTATTATTATTATTATTATTATTATTATTATTATTATTATTATTATATTATTATTATTATATTATTATTATTATTATTATTATTATTATTATTATTATTATTATTATATTATTATTATTATTATTATTATTATTATTATTATTATTATTATTATTATTATTATTATTATTATTATTATTATTATTATTATTATTATTATTATTATTATTATTATTATTATTATATTATTATTATTATTATTATTATTATTATTATTATTATTATTATTATTATTATTATTATTATTATTATTATTATTATTATATTATTATTATTATTATTATTATTATTATTATTATTATTATTATTATTATTATTATTATTATTATTATTATTATTATTATTATTATTATTATTATTATTATTATTATTATTATTATTATTATTATTATTATTATTATTATTATTATTATTATATTATTATTATTATTATTATTATTATTATTATTATTATTATTATTATTATTATTATTATTATTATTATTATTATTATTATTATTATTATTATTATTATTATTATTATTATTATTATTATTATTATTATTATTATTATTATTATTATTATTATTATTATTATTTATTATTATTATTATTATTATTATTATTATTATTATTATTATTATTATTATTATTATTATTATTATTATTATTATTATTATTATTATTATTATTATTATTATTATTTATTATTATTATTATTATTATTATTATTATTATTATTATTATTATTATTATTATTATTATTATTATTATTATTATTATTATTATTATTATTATTATTATTATTATTATTATTATTATTATTATTATTATTATTATTATTATTATTATTATTATTATTATTATTATTATTATTATTATTATTATTATTATTATTATTATTATTATTATTATTATTATTATTATTATTATTATTATTATTATTATTATTATTATTATTATTATTATTATTATTATTATTATTATTATTATTATTATTATTATTATTATTATTATTATTATTATATTATTATTATTATTATTATTATTATTATTATTATTATTATTATTATTATTATTATTATTATTATTATTATTATTATTATTATTATTATTATTATTATTATTATTATTATTATTATTATTATTATTATTATTATATTATTATTATTATTATTATTATTATTATTATTATTATTATTATTATTATTATTATTATTATTATTATTATTATTATTATTATTATTATTATTATTATTATTATTATTATTATTATTATTATTATTATTATTATTATTATTATTATTATTATTATTATTATTATTATTATTATTATTATTATTATTATTATTATTATTATTATTATTATTATTATTATTATTATTATTATTATTATTATTATTATTATTATTATTATTATTATTATTATTATTATTATATTATTATTATTATTATTATTATTATTATTATTATTATTATTATTATTATTATTATTATTATTATTATTATTATTATTATTATTATTATTATTATTATTATTATTATTATTATTATTATTATTATTATTATTATTATTATTATTATTATTATTATTATTATTATTATTATTATTATTATTATTATTATTATTATTATTATTATTATTATTATTATTATTATTATTATTATTATTATTATTATTATTATTATTATTATTATTATTATTATTATTATTATTATTATTATTATTATTATTATTATTATTATTATTATTATTATTATTATTATTATTATTATTATTATTATTATTATTATTATTATTATTATTATTATTATTATTATTATTATTATTATTATTATTATTATTATTATTATTATTATTATTATTATTATTATTATTATTATTATTATTATTATTATTATTATTATATTATTATTATTATTATTATTATTATTATTATTATTATTATTATTATTATTATTATTATTATTATTATTATTATTATTATTATTATTATTATTATTATTATTATTATTATTATTATTATTATTATTATTATTATTATTATTATTATTATTATTATTATTATTATTATTATTATTATTATTATTATTATTATTATTATTATTATTATTATTATTATTATTATTATTATTATTATTATTATTATTATTATTATTATTATTATTATTATTATTATTATTATTATTATTATTATATTATTATTATTATTATTATTATTATTATTATTATTATTATTATTATTATTATTATTATTATTATTATTATTATTATTATTATTATATTATTATTATTATTATTATTATTATTATTATTATTATTATTATTATTATTATTATTATTATTATTATTATTATTATTATTATTATTATTATTATTATTATTATTATTATTATTATTATTATTATTATTATTATTATTATTATTATTATTATTATTATTATTATTATTATTATTATTATTATTATTATTATTATTATTATTATTATTATTATTATTATTATTATTATTATTATTATTATTATTATTATTATTATTATTATTATTATTATTATTATTATTATTATTATTATTATTATTATTATTATATTATTATTATTATTATTATTATTATTATTATTATTATTATTATTATTATTATTATTATTATTATTATTATTATTATTATTATTATTATTATATTATTATTATTATTATTATTATTATATTATTATTATTATTATTATTATTATTATTATTATTATTATTATTATTATTATTATTATTATTATTATTATTATTATTATTATTATTATTATTATTATTATTATTATTATTATTATTATTATTATATTATTATTATTATTATTATTATTATTATTATTATTATTATTATTATTATTATTATTATTATTATTATTATTATTATATTATTATTATTATTATTATTATTATTATTATTATTATTATTATTATTATTATTATTATTATTATTATTATTATTATTATTATTATTATTATTATTATTATAATTATTATTATTATTATTATTATTATTATAATTATTATTATTATTATTATTATTATTATTATTATTATTATTATTTATTATTATTATTATTATTATTATTATTATTATTATTATTATTATTATTATTATTATTATTATTATTATTATTATTATTATTATTATTATTATTATTATTATTATTATTATTATTATTATTATTATTATTATTATTATTATTATTATTATTATTATTATTATTATTATTATTATTATTATTATTATTATTATTATTATTATTATTATTATTATTATTATTATTATTATTATTATTATTATTATTATTATTATTATTATTATTATTATTATTATTATTATTATTATTATTATTATTATTATTATTATTATTATTATTATTATTATTATTATTATTATTATTATTATTATTATTATTATTATTATTATTATTATTATTATATTATTATTATTATTATTATTATTATTATTATTATTATTATTATTATTATTATTATTATTATTATTATTATTATTATTATTATTATTATTATTATTATTATTATTATTATTATTATTATTATTATTATTATTATTATTATTATTATTATTATTATTATTATTATTATTATTATTATTATTATTATTATTATTATTATTATTATTATTATTATTATTATTATTATTATTATTATTATTATTATTATTATTATTATTATTATTATTATTATTATTATTATTATTATTATTATTATTATTATTATTATTATTATTATTATTATTATTATTATTATTATTATTATTATTATTATTATTATTATTATTATTATTATTATTATTATTATTATTATTATTATTATTATTATTATTATTATTATTATTATTATTATTATTATTATTATTATTATTATTATTATTATTATTATTATTATTATTATTATTATTATTATTATTATTATTATTATTATTATTATTATTATATTATTATTATTATTATTATTATTATTATTATTATTATTATTATTATTATTATTATTATTATTATTATTATTATTATTATTATTATTATTATTATTATTATTATATTATTATTATTATTATTATTATTATTATTATTATTATTATTATTATTATTATTATTATTATTATTATTATTATTATTATTATTATTATTATTATTATTATTATTATTATTATTATTATTATTATTATTATTATTATTATTATTATTATTATTATTATTATTATTATTATTATTATTTATTATTATTATTATTATTATTATTATTATTATTATTATTATTATTATTATTATTATTATTATTATTATTATTATTATTATTATTATTATTATTATTATTATTATTATTATTATTATTATTATTATTATTATTATTATTATTATATTATTATTATTATTATTATTATTATTATTATTATTATTATTATTATTATTATTATTATTATTATTATTATTATTATTATATTATTATTATTATTATTATTATTATTATTATTATTATTATTATTATTATTATTATTATTATTATTATTATTATTATTATTATTATTATTATTATTATTATTATTATTATTATTATTATTATTATTATTATTATTATTATTATTATTATTATTATTATTATTATTATTATTATTATTATTATTATTATTATTATTATTATTATTATTATTATTATTATTATTATTATTATTATTATTATTATTATTATTATTATTATTATTTATTATTATTATTATTATTATTATTATTATTATTATTATTATTATTATTATTATTATTATTATTATTATTATTATTATTATTATTATTATTATTATTATTATTATTATTATTATTATTATTATTATTATTATTATTATTATTATTATTATTATTATTATTATTATTATTATTATTATTATTATTATTATTATTATTATTATTATTATTATTATTATTATTATTATTATTATTATTATTATTATTATTATTATTATTATTATTATTACATATTATTATTATTATTACATATTATTATTATTATTACATATTATTATTATTATTACATATTATTATTATTATTACATATTATTATTATTATTACATATTATTATTATTATTACATATTATTATTATTATTACATATTATTATTATTATTACATATTATTATTATTATTACATATTATTATTATTATTACATATTATTATTATTATTACATATTATTATTATTATTACATATTATTATTATTATTACATATTATTATTATTATTACATATTATTATTATTATTACATATTATTATTATTATTACATATTATTATTATTATTACATATTATTATTATTATTACATATTATTATTATTATTACATATTATTATTATTATTACATATTATTATTATTATTACATATTATTATTATTATTACATATTATTATTATTATTACATATTATTATTATTATTACATATTATTATTATTATTACATATTATTATTATTATTACATATTATTATTATTATTACATATTATTATTATTATTACATATTATTATTATTATTACATATTATTATTATTATTACATATTATTATTATTATTACATATTATTATTATTATTACATATTATTATTATTATTACATATTATTATTATTATTACATATTATTATTATTATTACATATTATTATTATTATTACATATTATTATTATTATTACATATTATTATTATTATTACATATTATTATTATTATTACATATTATTATTATTATTACATATTATTATTATTATTACATATTATTATTATTATTACATATTATTATTATTATTACATATTATTATTATTATTACATATTATTATTATTATTACATATTATTATTATTATTACATATTATTATTATTATTACATATTATTATTATTATTACATATTATTATTATTATTACATATTATTATTATTATTACATATTATTATTATTATTACATATTATTATTATTATTACATATTATTATTATTATTACATATTATTATTATTATTACATATTATTATTATTATTACATATTATTATTATTATTACATATTATTATTATTATTACATATTATTATTATTATTACATATTATTATTATTATTACATATTATTATTATTATTACATATTATTATTATTATTACATATTATTATTATTATTACATATTATTATTATTATTACATATTATTATTATTATTACATATTATTATTATTATTACATATTATTATTATTATTACATATTATTATTATTATTACATATTATTATTATTATTACATATTATTATTATTATTACATATTATTATTATTATTACATATTATTATTATTATTACATATTATTATTATTATTACATATTATTATTATTATTACATATTATTATTATTATTATTACATATTATTATTATTATTACATATTATTATTATTATTATTACATATTATTATTATTATTACATATTATTATTATTATTATTACATATTATTATTATTATTACATATTATTATTATTATTACATATTATTATTATTATTATTACATATTATTATTATTATTACATATTATTATTATTATTATTACATATTATTATTATTATTATTACATATTATTATTATTATTATTACATATTATTATTATTATTATTACATATTATTATTATTATTATTACATATTATTATTATTATTATTATTACATATTATTATTATTATTATTACATATTATTATTATTATTATTACATATTATTATTATTATTATTACATAATTATTATTATTATTACATATTATTATTATTATTATTACATATTATTATTATTATTATTATTACATATTATTATTATTATTATTATTACATATTATTATTATTATTATTATTACATATTATTATTATTATTATTACATATTATTATTATTATTATTACATATTATTATTATTATTATTGTTATTATTATTATTATCAATAATCTAATCTTATACTAATCTTATACATGTGAAACCCTGTTTCACAACAGGAGTTGCAGGAAGAAGTTCTCAATTTTATACACATTGGTCACCAAGGTCTGACTAAATGTCGTCGTAGAGCTCAGACTAGTGTTTGGTGGTTGGGCTTGTCAACTCAATTGGAAAAATTAATAAAAAATTGTAATGTGTGCATAGAATATCGTATTAATCCAAAGGAACCATTTCTCAAAGATGAACTTCCGTCAAGGCCTATGGAACGAATAGCAGCAGATTTATTTAAAAGCAAAGAGGATAATATATGGTATCTGATTATAACAGACTGCTATTTTGAAATATACAGACAAAAATCTTTAACCGATGTGGAAGTCATACAAAATATAAAAAAGTATTTGTCAACGTTTGGAATCTGTTCAGTCTTACGAACAGATAATGGTACACAGTTCGATTCGAACAATTTCAAAGAATTTTGTAAAAGCTATAACATAGTTCATAATTCGAACTATAATATATTTAATATATTTTTGAATCGTGATCGCCATATAATATATTTATGTAGTTATAGTCAAGTTTCCATCTAATTCTGGGGCAAACCTGCCGACCAGTTTTAGAGTTTATTCCTTTTAACAATTAAACTATTTTTTTTTAAGTTAGGGCAAGTTTGCCTACCAACTGTCAGAGCACCCATTCTTCTGTTCTCCAACAGTGGTCTTTATTTTATATTATTTTTGTGCTAATTCAGCACTTAATGTTTTTGGTTTTTATTATTTACAATTTTAAATACTTTCTTATACATACATAAAAGTAAAAATCAAATTCAAATAAAATCAAAATCAATAAAAGTAAAACAAAAAAAAAATAAGTTCAAAAAAATATTTAGTTCTAAAAATGTGTTTATAAATAAAGATTGTGTAAACAAAATTTGTACTTGAACTTGAAAAAAAAAGAAACCATGAGTGGCCTTCATGAAAAGTGTCATTTTTCACTTTCGGTAATTAAAGGCTAAACATTGTATTTGAGCTAAACATTATATTCGAGTAGCAACAAAGTGTGCCATCAATTTTTTGTGGATTTATATTTCATACATGTTATTTTGAATTTAAGTTTTTTTGTTAGCAACAGAAATTGTCATAAACGGAGATTGATGAACTTTTTATTATGTGAATTATTTGAAATTTTAAAAAAAGTTGATGTACTTTTTATTAAATAGTAATTATTAAAAGTATGGTGTAAGTAGATTTGGTGGATTCCTACACCATCGTCCTCAAGATTGAAAATTACGGGGCTAGAAAAATTTATATGAATTTTGAGAGTTCTGTGATTTTCAAAAGGAAAGTGTGTTTCCAAAAAATTGTTTTTGTTCAAGTCGAAGTTAATATAATTTTAAGTTAAAGAAATTACTATCGATAATTAGTTTTTGTGATTGTATAAATATTTCTTAAATTAAATTCTTAGCATTAGTTTTTTTTTTATTAGGATTGTATTTTTTAAATATATTGTTATGATATTCCTTAAATTTATTATTAATCTTAATTACAGAATTGACTCCTTTACGTTCAATTATAGGGTAAGGGCCATGATATGGACTCTGTTGTTTTCTCCTAGTTTCTAACTTAACGTATACTAAATCTCCTACTTCTAGGTCAGATTCCTTACTATTCTTGTCATAATCTAGTTTTCTTTTTAGTTTTGTCATATGTATTAGTTCTCGTGCTTTAAGTAGTGATTCCCGTAGTCTTATTTTCATTTCGTTTGCATTGTTGTCTAAATTGTAAATTGGCTTAGTTCATAAGGGCTGTATTTAGTATCCACATTTGGTGTGCTATTATATGCAAATGCATAGTACAAAATATATTTGTCCCATTCACTATTTTCAACGAAATTTAACAAAAACTCATTCAAAACTATGATTTCGTTCGAGTGCTCCTATTGTCTGATGGTGGTAGGGTGTTGAGAAAATCTGTTCTACTTTCAACATTTGGCAAATATTTTCAAGCAGTTCATTTTTAAATTCAGTTCCTCTGTCCGATTTTAGTGTCTTAAAAAGTCCGTATTTAAGTATTACTTGGTCTACTAATGCTTTTGCGATTGATACCGCCTCTTTTGTTTCCATTGGATGTAGTATGGCGTATTTTGTTAATTCGCACTGTACTGTCAAAATATATCTATAGCCGTTAGATATTCGTAAGGGTTCTACCGTATCTATACTTAATGTTTCAAAACTTGTACTAGGTGTGTCAGTTATCGTCATTTTTTCTTTGGTCTATTTTGTTTGCTTATTCTTTGTGCACTCAGAAGAATTTATTATATATTTTTTAACCATTTTACTCATGTTTTTCCAAACGAATCCTTGTTTTAGTTTCAATAAAGTTTTTCTGATGCCTAAATGTTCTCCTATTGGTGTATTCTGATACTCTCCAATTAAATTTTTCATAATTGACCCTTCTTTAATTTTTGTTGGGGCTTTGTATATTATTATCTTTAAAGGTTCTAAATTCCTTTTTATTCTTTCCATTTGCAATTTATTATACATTTTCTTAAATTCTTCTATGGGCATGCCTCTTAATATATCATTTTGTTCTAGCTAGCTTCATTATATTCCTATCAGTCATTTTTGATGATAGCTTCTCGACGATCGAAACGAATTTCGCGTGATTATCGCTATATCTAACTGTTACCCATCTTTTATTTATCTCAATTTTGGTACCTTTATTATTTTCCTCTATAAATCTTAAATTTTTCATATTCCTGATATCAGATATGGACGTACATTCCCAAATGTGAAGTTGATCAGGCTTCGAATGAGAATTGTATTTCTCCGTGTCTGCCTTGTTCTCGTTGGCTGACATTCCCCTTGTTATTGCAAACATTCTTTTTGAGTCATCACAATTTGTCGGTATCATACTCTTGAGTATGTCCGAATCTATTTTTATTCTTGACAATGCATCGGCATTTGTATTAATTTTTCCTTCTTTGTAGATTATGTCAAAATCATAATCTGAGAAATCTATTCTTATCCTTGTCATCTTTGATGAAGGATTTTTATGCGTAAATAATGCTACTAAGGGTCTGTGGTCCGTCACCACGATAAATTTCCTGCCATATAAATATGGTCTAAAAAAATTAATTCCCCAATGAATGGCTAGTAGCTCTTTTTCTATTACTGGCTTGTTTATATCGTGTTTTGCCAGTGTTTTACTTGCATAGGATATTGGAAAGTCTTTTCCTATGTCACCTTGGCTTAAGATTGCACCGATTGCGAAATCAGATGCATCAGTTGTGAGTACGAATGGTTGTTCAAAATTTGGATACTGTAATATAGGTGGGTTAATTAATTTTCCTTTTAAGAGTTCAAATGTCTTTTGACAATCTTCTGTCCATTCGAATGTCTGTCCTTTTTCACCAGATTATTGAGACATTTTCTGGTTTGAGCGAAGTTTTTAATAAATCGTCTGTAGTAATTACAAAAAGCTACGAATTTTCTCACTTCGTCATTATTTGTCGGGACGGGGTATTTTTTTATTGTTTCAAATTTGGAAGGGTCTGTTTTTATACCTTCATTAGTAATTAAATGTCCTAAATATACGACTTCTGATTTTAAAAATACGCATTTGCTTGCATTTAATTTTAAATTGTATTTTCTTAGTCTGTCAAAGACTGTTATTAAATTGTCATTATGGTGTTTTAGACTACAACCAAATACTATTATATCGTCGACATACAAAAATGCTTGGCTATCCAAACCACTCAAGGCGATTGTAAGCATTCTTTGAAAGCTGTTGCTTGAAATTTTCAATCCGAATGGTAAACGTTTAAATTGAAAATGTCCTTTGTTGGTTGCAAATGTAACGGTATTTGATGGAAACAGCTCGTCATGTCGAGTGTTGAAAAGTATTTTGCTCGGCCTAGTAAATCTAGTACGTCCTCCAAGCGGGTTAGGGGGAAGCGGTCGCTTACCAACTTCTTATTTAGTTGCCTATAGTCCACTACTAGTCTCCATTTCTTTTTGTCCCCACTACTTTTTTTTAGGTACTAGCAATAATGGTGAGTTATAGGGACTAACTGAGTGTTCTGCTATGTCAGCGTCTATTAAATTGTCTACTTGCTCGTCTATTTCTTCAAGCTGAGAATTCGGTAGTCTATAATTTTTTATGTACACAGGATTTGTGTAATTTACACTTAAATGTTGAGTATAAAAATTGTTTGCTGTCAATACTTCTCCTTCGATATGAAAAATGTCCGGATATTGTTCAAAAATTGCGTATAACGAGTCCTTTGCTTCTTTGTCTTTTGAATACAAATTTAAAATGTTAATCAATTCTTCAAAACGTTCCCTGTCAGAATTGTCCTTCTTATTTTTAATTAAGTAATAGTTATGTAATGGCTCAGTTTCCAATTTTAACTTTTTAATTCTTATTTCCTTGTCATTTACATTAAGTAGTCTTATGTGGGCAAATCCGTCTTTGGGTGCTATTGAATTTCCTAAAAATACTTCTTGCACTTCTTTATTTAACACAACGCTGTCTTCAGCTAGATCCATTTTTATATGGTGAATTATTTCTGATCTTGCAGGAATAATTATCTCAGAAACTTCTGACAAGTCTGAGTAAATTGGTAAAACGATCTCTTCATCATTGACAACAACTGTTATAGTGCAGGTTTCTAAATCGATTTTGCATAAGCAATTTTTTAAAAAAATCTTGTCCCAGTATTCCGTCAGTCTGTATGGGAAATTTGCTATCCACGATATTAAAATTTTGAATGTACGAATTTTCACCTAAATCTAAATTTAAATCAATTACACCTTGTGAATAAATTATTTCGTCCGATATGCCTGTAAGTTTGCATTTTTCTTGATTGTTAAAGTACAAATCACCATTAAGATTTTTTGTTTTTATTACTGACACGTCCGCACCTGTGTCTACTATAAAGGTAAGATTGCTATTAGCATATTTACATCTTAGAGAAATTATATTTGTTGCATTATTTGAAATTCTATAAAAATTTTTATTCCTGGATACCCGGGGATTGACTCTAGTCCGCATGTCCTTCCTCCGGGGCAAACTCGTTTCCCTCTTGAATGACTCGAATTCTATTATTGTTATTATTTGTACTGTAATTATTATGTTGGTTACCACGATAATTGTTATTTCTACGATAATTTTGTCCTCGATTGTTATTGTAATTTTCGCGATTGCTATTGTTCCCGGAATAGTAGTTGTTGTTCCCACGGTTATTGTTTTGTCCACTGTAATTATTATTTTTACGAAAATTATTTCCACGTTTAAAATTTTGTCTCGAAAAATTTTCATATTTTCCATTGTTGTTTAAAGAACGATTGTTATAATTTTCACGGTTATTATTATTGCCATAGCCTCTGTGGTTATTTCGTCCTCTAAAATTGGTTTGTCTAAAATTGTTTTGTTGATAATACATTAATTGTCCTGAGGTAGTTCCTTTGCAATATTTATTGCTTCGTTCAGCGTTTTAGGCTGTGCTATACAAATTGCCTGTTTTAAGGTATCGTTTAGATTGTTCTTAAAAATGGTCAAACTATAGTTTTGATTTGTTCTGACTATATCGTCCTTCCGTTCTGTTGTCACTGTTCCTTCCAGTTGTGAAATTTGTAACAAGTTTAATTCGGATATTAAGTTTAATATATTGTCACTGAATGTGGTGACATTTTGGTTTCTCTGTATGTAACCATTGAGTTTTGAATAAATTTCTGGAATTGTCAAAGGACTTTTGTATAACTTTGTTAGTTCATATTTCAGTTTGTCAAAATTATCAATTGGTTCCAGTATTCAAATTGCTGTTTTAACCTTATTGTGTAATTTTACCTCTCTTATGAATTCTATAAAAGTTTTTTTTTTTGCATTTTCACTCAAGTTATTATACATGAGCTCAGTGATTTTTAAAAATGAATTTAGCTCCTTGTAGTTTCCAGTGAATTCTGGGACTACTTTTAAACTAGTAATTATGCCAAATTCCGCCATGGTTTTTGTTGCGTTTTGCGTATTGCTTGAATTACTATGTTCGTTACTTTCCGTTTCTATCTGTTCTTCTAATTTGGTTCTTATTTCCGTGTACAATTTTTGAAATTTTGTTTTAAGTTTTATTAATTAATTTATTATTTTAATTAAACATATGTAATTCTTAGTGAAATATTATGAGTTAAAAGATTTTAAATTTTTTTTTTTTTTAATACTATTTCCCTGCTCCTATTAAGGTGCTTATGTAAATAAGCTTTGTAGTATTTATTAATTTTGTTGAAAAAATATAGGAGTGCAATAAATATAATGAATAAAAAAATTACATCTTGTGTTATTATCTTATTGTCCAAAATGCTGTTGCTGTTGTTGTTGGCTGCAGTTTGGTTGGTTATGATCTCCTCTTTTTTGTCGCTGCTCCACCAGTTCCCCATATGCAAATTTTTTTTGTTTCTTCTATCTTATGCCAAATGTTTTCGCTTCTTTCGTGTTGTTTTGCTTTGAGCTCGGTTTTTAATAGACTTATGGTTTGCTCAGCTGCCAATGCTTTTGAAAAGTAATTTCCACCAGTTTTGTTGTTTGATGCCCTCTGGATTGCTTTTAGCTTTGCCTTCTCCACTCTAAGCCTCTTTTTATAGCCGCCTCTAGTTTTAAGTTTCAAGTTCTCTTTGGGTATAGCCGTCAGATGAGTTTCTTTATTGCGCGCCAATCTGTTGTAGTATTCGTACTTGGTGAGTGCCTTTGGACCTTCCATAAGATTTCTTCTTTAGTAGTCTACTGTGTGGAATGTCAAAATGTTCAGCTGTGTTCCACTCAGGATACTTCGGATAGTTTTCAAATTAAAATTTTCAGAATAGGATGTAAAATTTTTTTTCACCAAATAGCCATCAGAGTTCCAGGATACGCAGGATCAGGATCGCCATATAATATATTTTTGAATCGTGATCGCCATATAATATATTGTAGTTATAGTCAAGTTTTCATCTAATTCTGCGGCAAACCTGCCGACCAGTTTTAGAGTTTAATCCTTTTAAAAATTAAACTAGTTTTTTTAAGTTAGGGCAAGTTTGCCTACCAACTGTCAGAGCACCAATTCTTCTGTTCTCCAACAGTGGTCTTTATTTTATACTATTTTTGTGCTAATTCAGCACTTAATGTTTTTGGTTTTTATTATTTACAATTTTAAATACTTTCTTATACATACATAAAAGTAAAAATCAAATTCAAATAAAACCAAAATCAATAAAAGTAAAATAAAAAAAAAATAAGTTAAAAAAAATATTTAGTTCTAAAAATGTGGTTATTAATAAAGATTGTGTAAACAAAATTTGTACTTGAACTTGAAAAAAAAAAAGAAACCATGAGTGGCCTTCATGAAAAGTGTCATTTTTCACTTTCGGTAATTAAAGGCTAAACATTGTATTTGATCTAAAAATTGTATTCGAGTAGCAACAAAGTGTGCCATCAATTTTTTGTGGATTTATATTTCATACATGTTATTTTGAATTTAAGTTTTTTTTGTTAGCAACAGAAATTGTCATAAACGGAGATTGCATTAAAAAGTTTGATGAACTTTTTATTATGTGAATTATTTGAAATTGTAAAAAAAGTTGATGTACTTTTTATTAAATAGTAATTATTAAAAGTATGGTGTAAGTAGATTTGGTGGATCTCTACAGAACAGCCCATACTATAGCCAGTCAATGGGGCCATAGAGGCTGCAGTAAAGGTTGCAAAATCTCTTTTATATAAAAATAAAGGAAACTTTTATGAAGCATTGCTTAGCTATAGGTCTACGCCTTTAGAAAATGGATTCTCTCCAGCGGAACTAATGATGGGACGAAAAATAAAAACTCAAAATGATGCGATTGAAAATAAAAATGTAAACGAGAATACAGTCCATGCTCAAAATGAATTCAATGAAGAAAAGGCTGGATCCTCGGAAATTATTTCTAAAAAAGGTAGAAAAATAAATCCTCCTCTTAATTTAAAAGAAATAAAAGAAGGGGATGTTGTATAAGGTAACACTAAGTAAACGAATGCAAGTATGCAAGTACGGAAACTGCAACTGTGAATTATTTTTTCCCTCTTGCTATCTTACATTCTGTCATTCTATTGTACATATTATAAAGAGCTAGACTTAGCATAAAGAGATATACCAAAATCTAACCTGAAATAAAACTTATTTAAGTATTAAATAAAGGTGTTTTATTTAATAATAAAACATATTATATAACGTTCTGTTAAGAATTAAACAAAAAATAAAGTAACTTTTATACTTTCCTTTGTTGTGGCACCAAGAAGTTAAAACAAAGTAGGTTTATGAAAAATGTCAAGTTGCTAAGGGCGACTAACAAATTTTTAGCAAAACCGTCATTCAGTTTTTGAACAATCGATTGATTGAGATAACTAGTTTTCTTAATTGATAAATATGCATGAAAATAGCAAAAAGTAATTTAATATATTTTTTTTTATAATATTATTACAGATATTTTCTGCAGGAAATTCAAATGGGTGAAACTCTTATCGCACGCGGTGATTTTGAAAGTGGCGTAGAACATTTGGCAAATGCACTTGTCGTCTGTGGGCAACCAGCTCGTTTGTTGCAAGTTTTACAGACTACTTTACCAGCTCAAGTATTTGCAATGCTTATTTCAAAAATGCAGGAATTTGGTAATAGATCCAGCGCCGAAACTGACGAAATACCAAAGAATCCCTTAGTCTCTGAAACGACGTCTGTAGGAATGGAAAGTTCTACAGGCGGAATAATTATTGATGACCTCGAATAACTTAAGAAAATATTTTAGAAAAAGCAACACTCAGAAAATTGCATATATTAATATTAGCTTGACGTTAATTATTTAATTACTGTATAACTGTTTGTTTGTTGGATTCCGAATAAAAAATTTAAAATTAAGTTTATAATTTATTGATATAAGCCCATAAGTCGCAATTTAGTTGCGACACTTTGAGATGTATGAAAATTAAAAATTTCATCCGCCATGTTCCATATTTCACAATTAAAAATTTATTGTGTTCTGCAATTCAAATAATTTATTTTCTACCTTGTTCCAATCAATAATCTGCCTTCTTACATTAAAAAGGATTCAAATGGTTTAATAATTTAAAAATATTTTTCGTGTTTTTGTCCATGTAAACATTATAATCATCTATATATATAAAAGAGTTGCGTGACTGATCATCATCGCTCAGCCCAAACCCTTCGACCCAGAAACTTGGATTATAGGTTCCTTTGTCGACGTAAGGGATTTTTAGAAATTCGTACATTAAGGGGGTAAAAACGGCCAAAAAGGGGGAAATGGTTCTAGGAATATGAAATTTGGTGTGTAGATTCCATCCGAGAAACAAACATTGGGTCAGGAATAATTTTTTCGAAACTCAACAATGGTACTTTTTGTATCTTGATATATTAATCTATATATTTCAATTTTGGTATACAGACTTCACTGAATATGTGGGCATAAGTCGAGAATTAATTTATTGCTAATTCTAACGCCTATGGGAGGAAAAACTTCCAAAAAGGGGATAAATTTTGCATTTGGTATCTTCTAAACAAAAGTAATGGAAACTGAAGTATAATATGTGGATTCCACTAGATATAGACACATCAGACGAGAGGAAAACTTTTAGAAATCATATGTAAAAAATATAGAAATACATTAAATAAAAAATTATAGTATGCAAAAATTCATATTATAAAAAACAATTCTATAACAATAGATCAAATATGCGTGCAACGTGGCAAATAGTTAATGAAATAATCGGCAAAAAAAGACTTACAACACCGATGAAATAATACTAAAAAATTTCAAAAACTTAAATTTAACGGACATTTGTAACAATTTTGCTATAAGTTTTTAAGGAAAACGTCATAAAAACAATTAAAACTAACCCAAATATTTTGCAAAATTCAACACAAACGAAGAAGAAATATATAACATACTAAGCACCCTCAATACTAATAAATATCCTGGATTGGACGGAATCAGACCAAAGTGTTGTACGTAAAACGTATAATACTAGCGTATCATTTCGTACGATTAATGCTTTGCGTGTTACACTTACGCATAATGATTGTACAAGTCGCCCTGTTATTATTATTAATCATTGTTATCGAAAATTTATGTATATATGAATGCAACTAATAAAGATACGACCATTCTGAATTATCATCTCAAACATAAAACATGGTGTCAGAAGTGGGATTTACTTTGAGGTTATAAAATAATATAATTAAAATAAAATAATTAAAATAAAGTAATTAAAATAAAGTTGGTTTAAAAAGCAAAAGGAGTGCAAAATGCCGCTACAAGAGTAGAAGCCAGGTACCAGTCAATTGTTTGCAACTACATTGCAGCCTATGAATTTAAAGACAGTCAATTTGGCCAAAGAGTGGAAAATGTGGCACACTCAATTTAAAATTTTTTTGAGAGCGTCTGACTTGGAATCGCAACCGGATAAAAGAAAAGTAGCTTTGATGTTGCACCATATGGGCAGTAAATCATTAGAAATATTTAATTCTTTTGATTTCGATATTGATACTGTAAAATATGGTGATTTGGTTGACAAAATGGCAACGTTTTTTTATTCCTCAAATGAATATTGTCATGGAAAGACACAAATTTTTTACAAACAAACAAGAGGAGCAAACAGTTGATGAATTTGTAACTGTTCTAAAGAACCTTAGCCTGAACTGTGAGTTTAAGGATTTACGGGAGGCATTGATTCGTGACATTTTTAATGTAATTTGGCGCCTAAATTTGCCAATATTCGTGAAAGACTTTTAACGGAAGGCGATATTTCTCTGGAAAGAGCGGTTTCAATTGCTAAGAATATGGTAATGGCAAAACAAAATTCAATAATATTACAGCGAGATGGAGATACCGAAGGTGTTGTTAATGTCGTCACCAATAAAAGTGTCAAAATGCAGTATTCAAAATACAATGATGAAAATCAACACAGCAGAAACAACTGGCTACAGCGACAGCAGCAATTATAGCAGCAGAAATAACAATTATAAAAACACTATGAATTGTATGAAGTGTGGGCGGGCCCATAATGTCAAATGTCCGGCAGAAGGTGCTAAATGCTACGAATGCGGAAAAATTAACCATTTTGCTAAAATGTGCTTGCAAAAGAAAAGATTCGTAAAACAGATGGTTGCTGATGATAGCGATGTAGAAGATGAAGAAGACCTATTTGTCGGGGCCGTTAACAGAGAAAATCAAAAGGCTCGAGAATGGAATGTTGAGGTAACAGTCAGTAAACAAAAAATTGTTTATACGGGTGCGCAGGCCAATATTATGTCGACAAAAACAGCAGATTTTTTAAAATTAAAAAATAATTTGAAACTATCTAAAACTAGAATTTGTACTTTTAGTGGAGAAACGATCCCAGTCTTAGGAACAGTAGATATACAGGTTTTCTATAAAGATAAAATTTTTAATATAACATTTTTCATTGTAAATATTTGTTGTAAGAATATTATAGGTATTGAGACTGCTATAAGTATGAATTTTATTAAACAGGTTAATAGCATTTCAGTAAATAAATTTATTGAAAAGTATTCGGATGTTTTAAATGGTCTTGGTCGATTGCAAAATAAATGCAATTTTACGGTATGGGATGATGTTGTGCCGGTTGTGGAACCGCCTCGTAAAATACCGTTTAAACTGCATGAGGGTTTGGAGTTAGATAGAATGGTAAGATTAAAGGTAATTGTGCCGGAATATAAACCAACATAGTGGGTCAATTCCGTGGTTCTTGTTATTAAGCCGAACGGTAATTTGAGAATATGTTTAGATCCAAGGAACTGGAATAAGTCAATATTGAGGAGTGTAAAGCAAAACTTAATGGGTCTAATTACTTTTCAACATTGGATGCTAATAGTGGATTTTGGATGGTACCATTAAGTGAAAGATCATCCAAACTTTGTACGTTCAACACGCCATATGGACGTTTTCGGTACTTAAGGCTACCTTTTGGCATTAATGCGGCTCCTGAAATTTTTCATGGGGAGATGGTTAAGCTGTTTGGAGATATTCCTGGGCTTATCATTTATATTGATGATTTTTTTAATTTTTTCACCCAGTCTGGAGAAGCATATGAAAATATTGGAAACGGTCTTTCGTAGGGCAAAGGATGTTGGTTTGAGGTTTAATAAGGAAAAATGCAATTTTTTCATGACTGAGGTAAAGTTTTTAGGCCATAAATTTGATAAATCCGGAATTAGGGCCGATGAAGAGAAGATAAAAGCGATTATGCAACTGCCGAAACCGGAGAGTGTGAAGGATGTCCAACGATTTTTGGGAATGTTGAACTATTTGGGATCGTTATTGAGAATTTGTCCTTAAAGAATAGAAAATTAAGGGAATTGCTGAAGGGCGAGGTTCAATGCCATTGGACTTCGGTACATGATGCCGAATTCGATAATCTCAAAAGGGAAATTACAAGGGCACCAGTCCTTACTTATTTTGATCCAAAGAGGGAAATCATATTGTCCGTTGATGCTTCCCAATTTGCTCTGGGGGCAACAATTTTGCATGACAGGCATCCTATTGCATATGCATCCGTTTCTTTGAAAGACTCAAAAAAATTATGCGCAAATTGAGAAGGAAATATTGGCCATACTTTTTGGTTGTACTAGATTCCATCAATACATTCGTATATGGGTCTAAGGTGACGGTGGAAACGGATCACAAACCTTTGGTTACTCATTTTGATAAACCTCTTCATAAAATTCCTCCTAGGCTTTAACGTTTTATGCTGCGGTTGCAGTGTTATGATATTTCTTTAATATATAAACCAGGAAGGCATTTGAAAATTGCTGATACTCTTTCAAGGGCACCGTTAGAGCATACCACATTATCTGAGGTAGATAGGGAGATAAATCTACATTGTAATTTTATTGATTCTAATGTGAAAGTCCCATTTGCCGATATTATGTGGTAAGGGAACATACTTTGAAGGATAGAATATTTTTGAAAACTATGTCTTATGTTAAGGAAGGCTGGCCTATGAATCGAAAGGATGTGAATGAAGATGTCGCACCTTATTTTAAGATAAAAGATGAGATTAGTATATTGAAGGATGTTTTGTTAAAGAACCATCAGATAATGATCCCTAGGAGCCTCCGAAAGATGATTCTTGATAGGATTCATGAAGGTCACATGGGAGTCCTAAGATGCCAAAATTTGGCGCGGCAGTCAGTGTATTGGCCAAATATATACAATGACATTGATAATGTGGTGTCGAAGTGCGAAGTATGTTTAAAGTATCAAAACTCTAACTCGAGACCGGAATTATTGCCACACGAGGTTGTTGATATACCTTGGTATAAAGTTGGGTGCGATCTTTTCGAATTTCAGGGGAAATGTACCTCCTGGTAGTTAATTATTATTCCAAATTTGTTGAAATTGAATTGCTTAATGGAGGTTACAGTAGTGTTCACGTGTTATCGAGATTAAAGTCAATTTTTTCAAGACATGGGATTCCTTTTATTTTTATTTCCGACAATGGACCACCCTTTAATTCTAAGGAATTTGAACTTTTTTGTGAAAAATGGGGAGTAGATCACAAGACTTCAAGTCCGTATTTGCCAAGATCAAATGGTTTAGCTGAACGAACAATTCAAGCAATAAAGAAATTATGGATAATATCATTGGAAAGTAAATCTGATTTCTACTTAGCGTTATTGCACTATCGAACAACTCTTAAAGGAAATCTACCGAGCCCTTCGGGATTGTTGATGTCTCAATTTTTGCGTACACGAGTTCCTTCAATGGGTGATAATCTTTATTATTATTATTATTTCTTTATTAGTATTCATAATACTTTAAAATTTCTCATTAAAAATTAATAATTAAAATACATAGATATTAAAATAATTTCATTGTTTCTAACAAAAATTACACATTTTCTTTTAAATACATTTTTATTTCTTTCTATCTTTGTATCATCTTCTAGATCATTAAACAATTTCAGTCCCTTATAAAAAAGAGATCTTTGCATTGTAGATGTGGTCGTCTTCTTTAGCCTGAAGTTTTCTGCATTTCTCAGTCCATAAGGTTGTACATCTCTGACATATTTGAGTTGCCGTATTTTATTTTATGTATAAAAGTTAAGGTATTTAATGCTAGTCTTTGTTTTATATTTAGCCATTTTAGTGTGTCAAGCATTGCACGTATATTTGTATATCTATTACATTTTAAAATAGTCCTCATCGCCTTGTTTTGTAACTTTTGCAGTCTTTCTAATTGAGATTCATTGCAGCATGTGTATATTATTGTAGATCCGAATTCGAAATGAGGTTTTATTATTGTATTATATATATTAATTGCCGTTATAACAGATATTTTGTTTCGTATTCTTTTAAAGAAGCCAATTTTCTTACTAATTTTTTTACATATGTACTCTATATGATCTTTAAGTTTAATCTCTTTGTCTATTACTAAACCGAGGTATTTAATTTTTTTACTTTTTCTATAGTCCTGTTATTTATTTTTATTATTATTTCACTAGTCATATTTATTTCCATAAGTTTTGTTTTATTTTCATTAAGTTTAAGCTTGTTCATTTTTAGCCATATGTTAACATTATTAATATCATGCATCATATTGTCGCGGCATTCTTCGCATGTATCTCCTTCTGTGTATATAAGTGTATCATCAGCATATAATACTATTTCACATTTGTTAATTACGTTTGGCATGTCATTTATATATATAATAAATAGTAAAGCGCCCAAAATTGACCCCTGGGGAACACCGAAATTATTATCTATAAACTCTGATGTTATACCATTTACTTTTGTCACTTGTCTTCTTTTTGTCAAATATGATTTAAACCAGTCTAGTTCTTTTTCCTGGATGCCATACATAAACAGCTTCTCAATCAATATTCGTCTATCAATAGTCTCAAATGCTCGTTTAAAATCTAAGAAAATTGCCATAATTTTTCTCCTCTTATCTATATTTTTCCATCGATTTATTATATAATTCACTGCAGTTTCACATGAAAAGTTTTTTCTGAAACCTGATTGGTATTTTGATATTAAATTATTTTTTTCCATATAATTTTCTAGTTGGTTTTTCACGACTTTTTCCAATATTTTTTCACATGTTTTCAGTGTATTTATGGGACGATATTCTTCACATTTTTTTGTTTTGGCCACTTTTTCAATCGGTAGAACCATTGTCTCTTTCCAATTTTCAAGGAACTCTCCGGATTGTAATGATCTATTTATAATTTTTAGCAGAACTTTGCCGATTAAATGCCAGTTATCAAGTATAATTTTTGTTGATATTTTACAATAGTCTGGTTTGTTTTTTAATTCTCTTACTATATTATTAAGCTCTAAAAATGTTATTGCACTGAATTTGAACTTTGGGTTTACCACATTTATTTGATTTATATATTGCACATCTTCTATTGATTCTTGTATTATTTTAATACTATCTACAAAATATTTATTAAATTGACTAGCTATTTGACTATTTTCCTTATATTCTACGTTATTAAATATCACAGATGTTATCACAGATTGATTTTTCTTTATCACCAAGTCTTTGATTTCTCTCCACATTTGTCTTTGGTCTTTTGCATTGTTTATTCTGTTGTTTAAGTATTTGTATTTTTCGTTTTCTATTTTCACCTTATATATATTTCTAATTGTTTTATAATTTTTCCATGCTTCGTTTGTGTTTTCAAACTTTGCAGTTTGATATTTTAATGACTTCTCTCTTTTTAATAAACGTAATTCATTATTAAACCACTTATTTACATTATTTAGTTTTTTTATCGTGTTCTTTTTAGAAAATTTTTGTATTGTTTCCTGTAGTACTTTATCAAAAATTAATACATTTTGACTAACATCGACATTTTCTTCATATCTAATTATTGCACTTATTTCTCTTTTAAAAAGTTCTTTTTTATATATAAAAGTTTCCGTTTTGTTTTTGTATTCGTTTTCATTGTTACTTTTTTCATCTTTGATTAATATTTGTATCATTTCATGATCAGATATTTTATTTTTAACACAGTTTTGTGCCGATATTTTGTATCTGTTGTTTGTTATCACATAGTCAATTATAGTTCTAGTTGTATTTGTTACCCGTGTATATTCCGTTACTATTTGATTGAGACCATTGTCATTTAACACACTTTCGATTCTGTTTTTATAGAAATTATTTGTCGACCAATCTATATTGAAGTCACCGGTTATTATTATATTATAAGTTTCCTCAGTCAGTTCTTCTAGACTTTCCTGGAGAATTTCACAGAATTCAGATTCGTAGCCACTTGGTGATCTATATACTGCAACAATTATCATTTGTGTGTTTTCATGTTTGGCTTTACAGGCTATAATCCAGTATTTTGATAATGCCACCTTTTCAAATATCTTTGTTACTTTCCATACTTTTCTATAATATATAATAACACCGCCAGTTCTTGTGGAATTTGAGAAAGATATTAATTGGCTATAGTCATGTAAACTAATTTCATCTTCGTTTATATGCTCTGTCATATGAGTTTCCGACAATATGAAAAAATCTGGTTTTTCTGTTGCAGCTATTATTTCGACTTGGTTAAAGTTATTCGTCAGCCCTTGAACATTTGTGGTTAATATATAAATGTTCTTTAATTGTTAGAAAGATATACCCATTCTTCTTTTTTTCATATTGATTTTATTTTTATATACTGGACATTCCTTACTATACGTTCCATGGTTTTCATCAAAACACATATTTAATTTCTGATTTACCTTTACACAATTAATGCATTTTATTATTGGAACTTTGTTACATTCCTGAGATTTATGATTTTCATTACATTTAATACACACTTCTTGATTTTTACATTCACTTGATAAATGATTATATCCTTTGCATTTAAAGCATATTCTTACTTCAGTTCCATCAAAAACTCGGCATCTCTCCCAGCCTAGATTTATTCTTTGAGCGCCAATTAGTTTTCCATATGTTTCATTGTCCGTTTTAATTTTTATATTATAAATTGTTCTATCTTAGGCCTAAGTTAGTGAATAACAGTGAATATAAGAAAAAACTAAAGTCAAATTTAAGGAAAAGTTCAGAATATTATAACAGAAAGTCAAGGAGATTTAAGCCGGTGAGTGAGGGTGATAAAATAATGTTTAAGAAAACACCTACGAATTGTTGGCTCAATGTTGAAGTAGTCGAAATTTGCAAGGAACCAAGATCATTTATATGTTAGATGACAAAGGATCACTTTTTAGAAGAAGTGTGGAGCATATTAGAAAATCGCCAAAAGACAATTCAGATACTCGTGGTAACTGTGAAAATCAGGAAAATAATTGTGAAAATCAGGAAATTAATGAAAATGAGCACAATAATGAAAGGGAGGAAGAGGTAGTAGAAGACAATGTCAAAATCGATGATCAAAATGAAAAATATGTAACGCGAAGAGGCAGAATTGTAAAACAACCGAATAGGCTTGATTTGTAATTTATTGAATTTGTTAATAATATGAGATTTATTACAACATAATTTTAATAAATGAATTGTTGAATTATTTACATATATCTAATGGCAAATGATGTGTTATAAATTAAAAATTTAATTTTATACTATTTGTAAAGGGAGATGTTGTATAGTTATTATGTTAAAGTATAACACTAGCGTATCATTTCGTACGATTAATGCTTTGCGTGTTACACTTACGCATAATGATTGTACAAGTCGCCCTGTTATTATTATTAATCATTGTTATCGAATATTTATATATATATATGAATGCAACTAATAAAGATACGACCATTCTGAACTATCATCTCAAACATAAAACACAAAGGATATAAGAAATAGTGCACTGATTCTAACCCCCCTAACTAAAAAATGTACAAACTTTACTTTACATAGGTCTACCTACCAGATACTCTTAAAAAATCTATAATTCGCCCAATTTACAAAAATGTAAAGAAAACGGTCATAGAAAAGGTTATAGAAGAAATAGTGTGCAGAAGAGTCACAGAATTTGTAGTGAAATATAATGTCATTAATCCCAACCAGTTCGGCTTCCAGAAGGGTAAAAACTTCGCTACTTTTATCCACGAACAACTAAGTAGAAGTCATCACTGTCTCACTCTTTTTATAGATTTCAATATAGTGTTTGATACCTCTCTCATGTAAGCTTACTACATATGTTAGAAATAAATGGAATAAGAGGTAAATGCTTGGAATGGTTTAGAAATTATCTATCATTTCGCAGTTATAAAGTGAAAAGTTTAAATAACCTCAGCGATGAAACGCATACAGATTTAGCGTACCACAAGGCTAGAATTTAGGTCCAATTTTCTATATAATATACTCCAACCATTTAATATATATACTTACGATGAGTAAAAATTATGCCTATGCAGCTGCCACCGCCATTGTAGTCGCCCACAAAGATCTAGAAATCGGCACAAAAATCATGCAGCACCAGCTAGATATTGCAACAAAATGGTGTCATGACCACGGTTTAGTTATAAATTCTTGAAAAACCAAACTCATGCACATAAAGCCTCACCACTTCCGCTATACTAATATTCAAATAAAATACCATTCCATCCCATGTCTCCACAACACGAAGCAAGCAGACTTTCACTACAACAACGACGAATGTTCCAGTGTTATTAAAATAGTTAACACGTATAAATACCTCGGAATATACGTTGACCATAATTTCAAATGGAAATTTCATATAGACGCACTACGAAAGAAACTAAGAAAAGCTGGATATGTGCTACACCACCTTAGTAATGGCTCCAACAATAATGTACTGAGGCAAGCCTATTTTTCAATGGTTGAATCTCATATTAGACATGGGATTAATGCGTGGCGGAGTTCACCTCATTGCAATGATAACCAACATACAACCCCAGCAATTCCTGCCGACTTAATCAGCAACAACAATCAGATCATCGCACAAAATACAAATAAAGTTGAAAAAGACGAAAATGTCTTAAATATACAACGCATCTACTATACCACAATGGCAATAGAATTCTTCAATGATACCCGATTTTTGCACAAAGTTGAACATAATTACAACACCAGACGACGATCAAAGAAATAAAATAAAGTATTCAAATGTAAAATAATTTTTCTTTTAACAACATATTTGCTCTCAGAGATATTTATAATATGGTAACATTTGTTCAAATAAACAGATCTATAGTATTTTATATTTACTAGCTGGAAGTTACGAGTTGGTCTAGTTGGAACGCAAAAGTTAATTTTCCAAGCAAGAACTCAGAATCAACATCACCACGAATTGATCCAAGTAGAAATGAGATACTCAGCATCACTCAACGCTCCATTCAAGAATAGGGCGAACTAACGAGATATATAATTGTTTTGTTATATATAGGCCAGAAAATTCAATTCAAATTCAGGTCACGAAAATCAAGCCTGTGATCTAACAAATTACCAAGATCAATAATATTGTGAACTTTTACCAGTGTTGTGTCATTAATATAATAGCTGGAATCTAATTTTCTAATTCTGAAGAATGACATATGGTTACATTTTTTAATATTTAAGTCCATTAAATTTATTCTACACCATTCAGAATATTTGTCAATATCAGACTGCAGTAAAAGTTGATCATTAGGCCTTTAATAGTCTAAAATTTTGACATCATCTGCATACAAGTGAAGAGATCTCTGTTTTGTTTTTGTCAGGTAGACTTCTTCTCTTTGCAATAAATGAAACGCGTTTGGTGAGTTAGGGTCTTAAACTAAATTTATTTCCTACCACCAAGTTTGCGTTGAATTCAAATTTCAACGCAAACATAAAATTAAACTAGCAAAAAGGTAAAATATAAAATATAAGTAGTTGATTGAGCAAATCTAAACCTGCGCGTGTCAACCACACACAGCACCAAAAACTAAAGCTACATATAAACTAATTGTTGCCGATTAGGCAGATTCGAGTCAAAGCGTGTTAACTGTTCCCTGTTTTGAATGAAGGCTGTCCTCGGTCTTCTTCAAGATATCTTCCAGCGTATTTTTCAAGTTGACTAGCGATCTTCTTCAGCTCCTTATCAATCTGTAAGCCAGATATATCAAAGCAATGCAACCTAGTATCATAGTGGTACTCAAGATAGGTTTCACAGTGACTTCTTTCTTTAACTCGTCGAGATGCTGAAACGGTAGACTGAGAACTTGTTTATGCTCTGTAACTTTTATCATGGGAAGATTTGGCAATTCGGGAATACTCCCTGGGACCCCAGCCCTATTGACGTACATGATTCCATCAATGATAACTTCATTCACAAGTTGGCTGTTACCGTGATCCTCAATCACCTCTGCGATCGCATTGTTGATAATGATAATGGCATCATCCACTACCATTACCTTCTCAAGATCGTCGAACTGAGTGTTACATTCGGCAGATGTCCCAAATACTAGTTGTTGAGCACAAGTGGTAACGTTTTGAAATTTGCAAAAGGTGGACGAGATTGCTGTCCTGCAGCTTTCGAAAGAAAGTATTTTCTGTTGGTGGGAGACAGGGAACAGATCTATTCTCTTCCATAGTTGCTTGGGTCTAGCATATTTAGTAACAAATTGTAAAAGATTATTGTTAAGATAATTCTTAATGCTACTGATACTCATTACTTCCGACACACTAGTGTCTGTAAAGTTTCCATTCTTTACCAGTGACTTCACTTCCTAGCTATCAAGTATTGTGAGGTCGATAACGTTTACTTTCGCTAAACTAACAGACAAAATTAAATTCTGCAAATTTATAATCGAAATTCTATATCTGGCTAAAAGTGTTACGTACAATTTATCAATGTTCATCCTATCTTTTTCTTTTTCAGCTGCGATTACCTGGTTTACCGTGTCCATCAGTTTCTGAAGTTGTTGATCGATTCTAGTGTTGATATCTGTTTGTCTGTTATTCACTTCCACCAGCTGCTCTTGTCTAAACTTGGGTAACTCTGGACTTGAATTGTCAAAAAGCCAAAATAAATTTCTGTGCTTAATATTTACAATAAAATAAAGTTTTCGCTTCAAAATATATAATATACTGACGAAAAAGTGTTTCAATAAACAGTGGAGTGTATATTGTTTTCAAAAACGCTGGAGTACTGCAGCTGGATACATCTTACATCTTACCCTCCTTGCAACTTACAACTGAGGTGCTGTTGTTAACAGTCGAAGTTTCAACAAAGTGCTGAATCAAATATAATCGTGAGTGGGATCGTGTATTTTTACTCTACATACTTTTAAAGTTAGATATCCAATTGGGAGTCTTTAAAAATATATCTAAAATATTAGTTTGTTGGCTGTGTACCATTGATGATTGATACTTTGTTGTTGTTATCTGCGGTATAAATCTATATCAGCTGTTTATTTTCAATAAGGTAAAAAGTGCTACCAAGCGCCACTGCATTCAAAAACTCGCCTTAAGGTATGCTATAAAAAGCAGACGCAGGATCATTGTCATATTGTATAGCAGTTGCACATGGTTTGAGCCACCACTTATATATAACGTAATTATGCAGAGAACCCCAAACAAAAATATTCAAAGCTCTAAAAGGAAAATAGTAGAACTATCATCACCGGATAACACAGAAGCTGTCAATACAAATAACACAAACATGAATATAAATGATATAGTAAAACTTATCAAAGATACTATTAACTCAAATTTAGATGATAAACTCAATAACTTACCTACAAAATCAGATCTGGAAGAAATAAAGAATGAAATAAGTTCGGAAATTAACATCCTACGCATTGAAAACAAAACACTGAAAGAGGAAATTAGTAAG
Source organism: Cordilura impudica (assembly GCA_963682025.1). Classification (NCBI taxonomy): domain Eukaryota; kingdom Metazoa; phylum Arthropoda; class Insecta; order Diptera; family Scathophagidae; genus Cordilura; species Cordilura impudica. The sequence continues at coordinate 170,632,096 of OY821519.1, read as the reverse complement.
ATTAAAAAAGAAAACGAAGAAAACAAAAAGGATATACAATGGTTGCAAAACCAAGTAACATCCAACAACCTATTAATAAAGGGATTGTCTGCAAACAAAGAACCCCTAGAAGAGGTACACAAATTATTTAATGAAAAATTAAAAATCAACCCAAATATACAAACAGTGCGGAAAATATATGAAAAAAATGGCAAAATGACTGTTGTAGTGACACTTGGTTCACAGGCAGAAATTCTAAAAGTTTTTAAGAATACTGGAAGGTTAGCTGGATCTTTCATCTCAGTAGAAAGAGACCTAATACCAAAAAAACAGCAGCACAAAAAAGCATTACTTCTGCTCAAGAAAAAAATTATAGGCGTTAGCAAGGAGCACAAAGTCATAGTAAGAGACGACAGACTCAAAATCAAAGGTACATGGTTTAAATGGAACAACGAAAATGAATTAGTGGCAGGCAATGTAAAGGGAGAAACGGCGTTGACACGTATTTATGGAGAGGCAATTCAACTCATAAATCTAAACTATGAGGAGATAATCCAAGAGTTGGATACAAAAAACTAAATGGTGGCTATCGGAAACGGAATGGATATTCATGTATAGATTTAAATAATGAAAAAAATAAAAATCAATTTTATAACAGCTCAATAATATCATATAATATTGTACAATCTAATCGCATCTATAGAAATGTTAATGAAAATAATAATAACTTTTCTTTAAATATTTTATCATACAATTGTCACGGATTAGAAAATAAAATTTTATTTAATGATTTTTTCCAGTATGTAAAAAGTTTTGATATATTTATATTATTAGAAACGCATATTACTGAAGAAAAGGTAGAAAGATTTAAAAAATATTTCAATGGTTTTGATACATATTGGAGAACAGCAATAAAAAATAATACATTTGGAAGAGGTATAGCAGGGTATGTCTATGGAGTCAAACAAGGTCTACGAAAACAGAATATTTTACATGAGTTTAGAAAAATAGATAGCATAGATTTGATAGTAATCAAAACTGCTAAGAAAGTGATAAATATATTGCCATTATATCTCCGGACAGCAACATGGAACGAAGATTTTGAAGCAACGAGAAGTTTTTTAATAAATAAAGATTTAGAAAGCCTTGTTGTAATAGGAGATCTAAATGTGCGAATAGGAAATTTACAACAACCCCTTGATGAATTCTTTATGTCAAAATTTAAAGCTGGCTTGTACACAAGAACGTCACAAGATGCGGTTATAAATTCAAAGGGTAAAATGTTTTTTGAGTTCTGCCAAGATTTTGGATTACATGTTGTAAATGGATGTACAAAAGGAGACGAAATAGGCAATTTTACTTTTGTGAGTGCTGTTGGCGAATCAGTAAATGATATATGTGCATTAGCAAACGATAATTTGGAGTTGATTGAAACGTTCAAGGTAGATACCAAAGTGTGGTCTGACCACATGCCAATAGTTTTAACTTTAAAGGTTACTGGCTCAAATTTTGAAAATCGAATGAAGTTGCTGCCAAAATTAATATGGAATGAGAGAAAAAAGGATGAATACAGAGAAAAACTTAACCAACAATTAAATATTCGTAAGCAGCAAACAACAGTATTAAATCTACAAGAAATCACAGAAGTTATAAAAGCTGCAAATCCAATTTGTATTTATAATAGAATCCAAATTAAGAAGGAAAATAAATGGTTTAATTTTAGATGTCATAATGCCAGAGAAAAATCTTTCAACGCATTAAATTTGTATCGGCAAGAACCTACAAGAATTAACAAAGATAAATATCTATTGGAAAACAAAAAATATAAAGAAGTGTGTGAAAGAACTAAAGTTGAATACTACAAAAGCTTAGAAAATAAAATTAATTTAGTAAAAATCAATAAAGATTGGTGGAACATTTTGAAGGAAATTAAAGGTACAGAGCATCAATATAACCCTGAAATAGATGCTCACGTATTTAAAAATTATTTTTATAATCTACTGAATCCTCCATCCGTATCGAATGATATTGTGTATGCGTCAAATTTTTATAGCGATGATGATTTGGATCGACCAATAAATGCATTAGAAATAAGAAATGTAATGGCCAAGGCAAAATATAACAAGGCTCCTGGAGAGGACCGAGTAAGTTACGAATTTTTTAAAAATGCTAGTGATGGTGTTATAGAAGAACTTACAAATGCATACAATATTATATTTGAAACAGCAAAATTAGATGAAAAGTTCAGTACAAGTATAATCTTTCCCATTTATAAAAAAGGCGATAAGGCTATTCCTAGTAACTATCGTGGTATATCATTTATGAATTCCATCGCAAAAATTTTTATGGGTATCTTAAATAAAAGAATAAATCTCTGGCTAACAAAACACAATATTATTTCAGAATATCAAGCAGGATTTAGAGAAGGATATTCAACGGTAGATAACTTGTATAATTTAGCAGCAATTGCACACCTGAAATACAAGGAAAATAAAAAACTATACGCATTTTTTGTCGACTTCAAAGCTGCATTTGACAAAGTTTCCAGAAAATCGTTATTTTATAAATTACAAAGTATTGGTATATCTACAAAGATGAATAGAATGATTGAAAGTATCTACGGCACAACTAAATTCACAGTCTGGAACGGAGAAAATTTGTCAGATGAGTTTTACACTGGCTCTGGTGTGAAACAGGGTTGTTTGCTTTCTCCAACGCTGTTTTCAATATACCTAAATGACTTGCATGAGCATTTAGGAGGAGGAGTGACAGTAGGCTCCATAACTATACGACTGTTAATGTATGCAGATGATATAGTTATTCTAGCAGATGAAATACCTAAAATGCAAACTATGATACACAGACTTGAAACTTACTGCAAAATGTGGAACCTCGAAGTAAATTTGAGCAAGTCTGAAATGATGATATTCAGAAAGGGAGGAAGAGTTTCGAACCAAGAAAAATGGTTATTTAACGGAGAACTCATTAAAATTTCTAATGAATTTACATACTTAGGAGTAACTTTATCACCAAAAATGTCCTTTAAAAAACACATAGAAAAAAGAAACATATCGGCAAAAAATAGCATAAATGCTACATGGAAAGAGTTTTTAACAAAAAAAGAGATTGGTCTGGATGCTAAATGGAATCTTTTCAAAGCAGTGTGTCGCGCTATTCAGTCATATGGGGCGCAAATATGGGGTTTTTATCTATTTGAAGAAGTTGATAAACTCCAACGGTATTTTCTAAAAAAGATTTTGAGGCTACCAACTTTTACACCTACATATATACTGCTTCTTGAAACTGGTATCGAAAACAATCATATATATACTTTGGATTTACACCTTCGCTACATTATAAAAACGTTATTTGATTTTAAAGTAAACCGACTACCAAATCAGCTCACAAAATTAATTATAGAAAAAGAAGCATATTGGTATAATGACATCAAAATGTTAACCAGAAATGTAAACACATTATGTATTTCAGAATGTTACACTAGAGGACACTGGGAACGCTTAAGGGCCGATATTATAACTGGCATAAACAGAAAAGAGATGGAAATTAATAGAGAGAAGGCAGCAGCAACAGAACGTTTTTACTCTAAACTTAATTTTAGAGAGCAACAAACTTATTTTGAAATAAATAACATAAGTGCCATAAGCGTTATCTTTAAAGCAAGGTGTGAACTAGTGGAACTAAATGGAACAAGATTTCAACAGCAAAGATCGCGTATCTGTTCATTATGTAATCTGAACGAAACTGAAAATATTCTTCATTTTATCGGCAAATGCCCAATTCTTCGCCACATAAGGTACCGGTACTTCAAAAAGACTACCCTGACAGAAACTGAATTAATTAATATTCTCAATGATGCTAAAAACTACTTTAATGAAATATCTCGTTATGTTATAGATGCGATAGGTTATAGAAAAGATCTAATTTTGGAATTTAATTATTAATTGTTATAAAATATGAAACACTATTTTAAATATAGCTTAATATTATTTATCTTTATCCGACTGACGACAAATAGTCATAGTCGTATGTTCTAATGCTAGTCATATTCCTTAAAGGAAAAAAAAAAAAAAAAAAAAAAAAAATTGTAATACAAAATTGAAATTAAAATAAAGAACAAATTAACTAACTAACTTGGTCTCTTCAAAGTCGTCGAAGTCAGGAGTTCCTGCTACTACCTTCAGGGCAGTTCCTAAGACGTTTAAACTTCTGGCATGTCTGTGGTGGATTCGTAGGGCTGAGAGCAATGTAGCCATATGATTAATATCTGATTCCAAAATTTTTTTCATATGAGACTGCGGCAAGAGGTCGTATAAAGTCAAGTTGGCGAGTGTTTTAGGTAACCATAGTCATCCCAAATTATTATATCGCCATCATATATCGGGATGTAGTAGTTTGAATGAGAGTAGTGGATGAACTTGCCTGCCATCTGCAAAATTACTGTAAGTAAGATGTTTAGAAGCCTAGAATAAAGAAAGTTGTTTAGGGCCATGCTATCTCAGATTGTCCTTATGGACCACCCTTTCTTTTATTAGAACTGTCGTGCCCAAATCAGCTTCGACGGTTCCTTCTCCATACAAAGGGCTTCATTTATTGCCCAATCTCCTGTTGGATTTTATAAAAACTTTATCTCCTACCTCGAACTTTTTATCCGTCCTATCCCAGTTATGATTATCAAGGGTTTGATTTTGTGCACTTAAGATTTTTCCATAATGAGCGTTCTTATTTCATTTGGAGCGGAGTAGATTATATCGATAAGACGCTTTTCGGCAACAGAGTGGATTGTCCTATTGTACTCCATAGTGGCCTGCAAAATAAGGTTGAAGGTATCCTCGATGTTTCTCTGAAGTTTAAGACATGTCGCGACCTCTGAGAAGGTGCTGTGGAAACGCTCCACTTGGCCATTTGACGTGATATGTAGTGGTGGTGAATTAACTATCTGTATGTTATACGAGTCTCATAACGTTCTTATAGTCTCTGAATTTAGGGATTTTTCGTTGTCGCAAAATTTGTCTTAGTTTGAGGGAAAAAGTTAATTAATTGTAGTATTGGAATTTTAACATCGAAGATGGTACGGGATTGGATTGGCTGAACTATAGCGAACTTGAAAAATTTGTCAATGCAAGTATGGAAATATTTTTGGTCAGTTTTGACATTTTTGGAAAGTAATAGTCTTGTAATATTGGTTTTATGTTCTCCTGGAACGTGCGTGTACAGACGTGCTATTTTTGTGCAGAGTTAAAAATATCCAAAATTAAACAAATAAAATTTCTAATGTGAAAACAGACGCTACAAACATAAAACATAACATATTATAAAATAACAATTACAAAAATTAAAAAAAAAAGAAAATTGTTTAATGCAAAATAAAAATAAACACAGAAAATTCACAAAATCACTAATATATATATATATACATATATATATATATATATATATATATATATATATACATAAATATCGAGCAATAACCAGGACATACAAAGAGATATTCTTTTGTTTCCCTCTACCCCCTCTTTATCTTATTACCTATAAAAGAGACTCAGCATTAATGGCAATAATGCATATTTAGTTTATAATGCAGAATGCAATAACAATATAAATTTACAAGACGCAAACTACAACAAACATTACTTAACCGCGAAACCATATGCAAGAGCACGATCATGCTCTCCTGCCCTTCTAGAATATGATAAAATAAGTGCGTCGAAAAAAACGACAAAAACTGAGTGTGAAACAACAACTAAAAATACACACGATAATAACACACTAAATTTAACTCTAACTCAAACAACAATAACACAACCATACACAGTTACCAACATCAACACAAAGTGAAAAAAATAAAGAGTTTAACACTATGCAAACTCTATATGATATTGATACATCGCAAGAAGCTTTACCCAAAAGCCTCAACAAGCAACACCTGCTGATACTCAGAACAAGATAAGTACCCCGAAAGCATCTGTGCAAACCGGATTGGACAGATACATCACCGTTATGAAAAGGCAACGCAGTCCCAAATCTGCTAAAATTGCCTCATCATCGAAGCAAAATCGTTTTTCCCTTTTGGACGAGGTAAGCGGCGATGATCCGACAAAATGTAAGCCCTCTAAACCACCCCCAAAATACTTACGCGAACAAAATTCCAATAATTTAGTGTGAAACTTGGTGGAATTAACTGGGGAAAACTCATAAAAAAAGGTAATATATATGAGACAAAAATTCGGGTCCATCACGAGGATAATTTCCGTAAAATTGTATCCTTATTCGAAAAGCAGGTTAAAAATTTTTACACCTATCAATTGAAGAGCGGCAAGGGCCTTCAAGTCGTTATAAAGGGTATTGATTCGTGCGTCGACCCGCTCGAATGGAAAAGTGAACTCGAAAAAAGAGGATTCAAGGTTAAAGTTGTATTAAATATCAGAAACCGCGAACACATTCCGCAACCTCTTTTCCGCATAGAGTTAGAACCCGGGGATATAATATTAAAGAAGAATGAAGTGGACCCAGTCTATTTGAGATATATCCTGCATAGAAAATTACCGTGGAAGAGCCCCATAAAAGAACAGGGCCGGTTCAATGCTTAAACTGCCAGGAGTTCGGGCATACTAGGGCATACTGCAAGATACCACCAGTATGTGTCGTTTGTAGTGAGTTGCATATTACGAGTCAGTGTGACAAACCAAAAACAGATGATAAGGTAAAAAAGTGTAGCAACTGTGGTAAAAACCACACCGCAAATTAAAGAGGCTGTCCAGTTTACTCTGCGATATATAAAAATATGAAAACAAAGAAACATGCTTCACCCATATCGAAAACAATTTACCCGCAATCCAATTAATACAGACCATCCGCAAAATATTCAATCATATGTTAATTTTGTACGTTCACACCCCGCTGTAACAAATTTAGAATGTGATCCTCCGAATAAAAATTAAAGTAAATTTGAGTCGACCCTCGATACTCTTGTTGAAACGATAAATACATTCACGAACGCTATGAACAAGATGATGCAAGAGATGATGAGAATGCAATCCATGATATTGCAAGCTATGCTAAGCAAACCATGAACTGTTTGAAAATATGTTTCTGGAACGCAAACGGCTAAAGCCAACATAAAGATGAACTTGATCATTTTCTTAGAGACAATCAAATTGATATTTTGCTTGTCTCTGAAACTCACTTGACTCGTATGAGTCTCTTTTCACTGCCCGGATACACCTTGTATGACTCAGCTATATTAATTAAATCCAGATTAAAACATTATTTACTGTGTGACCATTGTGAAAACTGCCTTCAAGCTACTACTATTTGCTTTGAAGTACTTCGAAACAGCCTAGTGATCTCTTCATTATATTCTCCCCCAAGGTTTTCTATACCAGAAAACCAATATACAAGTTTTTCTAAATCACTAGGTCCTCGTTTCATAGTTGCTGGCGATTTTAATGCCAAGCATACATTCTGAGGGTCACGGCTTATTTCCCCGAAGGGTCGCGTTTTGTTCAACACAATTTCTAAAATGGGTATGGATGTGGTCTCAAGCGGAGAACCAACGTACTGGCCAACAGATGGGCAAAAAATACCCGATTTGATCGATTTCGGATTAACGAAGAACATCGCAAAAGAACTTGTGCATGTAGAATCTTCATTGGAACTCTCGTCTGACCACACACCCGTTATTGTTACTATTTCGAACCCCCAAAAAATTATGTCCCATCTGGTGATTTAACGCTTTTAAGTAATATTGATTGGCTAAAATAGAAAAAGTTTGTTAGTACCCATTGCACAGAAAGCTTCCCGCTAAGAACACCAGATGATATTGATCTCTCGAATGTTAACTTCGAACAAAATCTCAAACTAGCTGCTCAACTTGTTACTAAAATAAAAGTTTCACTCGTTACAGTGATACCTAAACCGGGTAAAGGTCGATTCGTATAGACCAATAAGTTTACTGTCCAACTTGTCAAAATTATTCGAGAGAATTTTGGTAAACAAACTTTCAATATCCGTAGATCAAAATAATGTCATTCCAGCACATTAATTTGGTTTCAAACGAAACCACAGCACCACTGAGCAAGTTCACAGAATTGTAACTGCCATAAGAAGAGCTTTTGAAGAGAAAAAGTACTGCTCTGCACTTTTTATAGACGTCTCGCAAGCCTTCGACCGAGTTTGGCACGAGGGACTCGTCTATAAAGTTAAACAGTTGTTACCCCAGCACACACATAAGCTAATGGAGAGCTATATAATTAATAGAAAATATTCTATAAGGGAGAAAAGCTTTGTGAGCCCTTCACAGACAATGCATGCAGGTGTACCACAAGGTAGTATCTTGGGCCCGTTTCTGTACATCCTTTACACATCGGACATGCCAACAAATGAAAACACTTTTGCGGATGATATTGCAATTTCAAACGTACACGAAAACCCCTCAACGGCATCTCTTTTACAGAGCCATATTGAACAGCTGGAAGATCGGCTAAATATGTGGAAGATTAAAGTAAATGAACAAAAGTGTATCAACGTAACTTTTACCCTAAGAAGGGAGACGCCCTCAGCCTTTACCTCAACATTCCTCTGTTAAATATCTCGGACTACATCTTGATCACCGACTTACCTGGAAAAGCCATATAGACGCTTAATTGACACAAATAAAATTGAAATCAGTCCAATTCACATGGCTAATTGGTAGGAACTCGAAATTAAGTCTCGATTGTAAGCTCTTGATTTATAATTCGATTTTCAAACCCATTAGGTCCTATGGTATTCAGTTATGGGGAACAGCCTCAGCTTCAAACACAGAAAGAATACAAAGATGCCAAAACAAGATTTTGAGAATGATTACAGGCGCACCATGGTACGTAAGAAACTCACATTTGCACAGAGACTTCAATGTTTCTCTATTCACTAGATATAGTGCAAACTATTTGGAAGTAACAATTTCTCTCTGTTCATTAAGGTCGTAAATGTCTGTTACAAAGAGTTTTGAGTACCAAAATTTAGTACCCGGAAATTGTCTGATTAAGTCATGTTGCAAAAATGCCAGAGTTGGGAGAGTGCATCCTGGACCGTTTCAAAGAGTTCGTTCTTTTTGCTAAATTGAATATTATGTCTTATTTTCTTTCCGAATATTACAAAGGTACGCAACGAGGCTTGTTCAGCCTCTTCAATAACTATTCGATTTCTGTAGCAATTAATCGGACTATCTGTACTCGGAATAGTATAAGTAAGGGACGCCTCACTATGAACAGTAGCATGGTCTGATTCTGGGTCGTTGTACGTAGCGTTTATTTGTTGTCGGGATAACGCATCCGCAACTACATTTTCCTTTCCCGGTTTGTAAAAATTTTTGCGTTGTGTTCATCAACAAACGCTCTCCAACGTTTGATTTTCGCATTTATGTTCCGTTCTGAAACCGCGAATGTTAACGGCTGGTGGTCCGTAAAAATATTGAGAGTTTTTAAGAAAATTCACTTAGGAAAAGGTAAGTTTTTAAGAAAATTTGTAAATTTTGAAAGTTTTTTTTTAAAGAAACTTTTTTTTCATAATAACTAGATATTAATTATAAATGAGTTAATTATTTAAAGATTTTAAGAAACTTTAAGTAAAAAGAACAATATCATTGAGTTTTATAGAAAAATTTCTATATTATTAGTCACTGGAAAGTATTTTAAATTTTCTTAATGTAACATTTTTCAATAATTTATCATGCTTTGATTAATTTTTAGAAATTTGTTTTGTAGAAATAGTAATTATTTGAAATATTTTTCTTATTGAATACGATAAATTGTTTTAATATTATAAATAAAGCAATCATTATCCATATAATTTATATTATCGTTGGTTGGATATTTAGGTTTCATGTAATCATAATGAAAATCAAACATTTTCCATTTTTGATTTCTCTAAAACTGACAAAAAAAACAATATAGATAGGTTTATTATACTTAATTCGCATTCTACACATTTCAATTGTAATCATTTATATAAAGAACTTTAACTTAAACTATTACAAAATATATAATAAAAATTAAAATAAAGAATTTTTCATAATTGTGTTCTTTATTTAAAATTCAGTTCATAAAATTGTTATAGATATATATAAATTTTAGTAAATTTAAGTAATTTTGTAGATATTTTGTAGGAAAATTCTACAATCTTGATAGCAAAATGTTGATAAAATTTTTAAATCTTCAAGGTTTTTAATATTTTGTTAATATTATAAAACTTTCATTTTTTAGTTGTCTATATTTCAATTAAAATACAGGTAAATATTTAAAATTTTTTTTGTAAAAACAATTTTAATTCCATTTGGAATAGCAAAATTATATATAAAATAACTTCATATGAATTTTGCTAATATGAAAAAAAAATTCACAAGAATAGAGTAAGTTTTCAATATCTTATTAAATTATTAGAGCAATACGTTCAAATTTTAGTAATTTTAATTAATTTTGTAGATATTTTTTATCCAAAAAGGAGGAATTCTACCACTGATTATTTCCTCAGTTTTAAATAGAGTTATTGGAAAAATTTTAGAAAATGATAACTAAATTATCAAAACTAATTGTTCTAGATGAAAATGCATTTGATAAATTATAAAAATTAAAAATTAATTTTTAAAAGTCAATTATACCAATTAAAAAAATTAAATTAAAAACTAAAATTAAAAAATTAAAAATTGAAAATCAAAAATTAAAAAAAAAACTAAAACTAAAAATTAAAAAATTAAAAAACTAAAATTAAAAATAAAAGTTAAGAAAATAAAAAGTGTAATCAATAGACTTACGATTAAAGATTTTAGAAAATGTATGTTTGAAAAAACATTTTTTATGATTCAATGTATGTATTTAGATCTAAGGTTCATCAAATATATACTTCATTGATTTTTTCAAACAAACAAATATTAACAATGTAAATTAAAAAAATAAAACAATATTTTGTTAATATTGTAAAAATTGTATTTTGCCGTCGGTAAAATGAATATTTTCTCAAATGATTCTTAAAATCAATTACATAAGAAGTATTTTTTACGATATGTTTCTGTTTTGTTTCAACAATTTTTGAAAATGTAAACGATTTCCAACAAAAATTAATTTTGTGAACTAAATATATAAAAAAAATATCATAAATAACCAAAGGTTTTTTTTGTATTAAAAATTCGGTTTTTAATTTTTGAAAAGAATTATCGAAATAATCGGAACTAAATGGATTTATTTTCATATATATAAAGAAAAACTATACAAGAGAACTTCATATGAATTTTGTTAATATGAAAAAATTCTATAAGAATACAGTAAGTTTTCAATATTTCAATAAATTATTATGAAATATGTTTAAATGATAGTATATTTAATTTGTTTTGTTGACATTTTGTAGGAAACTTTTATAATTTGTATAGAAAAATTACAATAAAAACTTAAATTAGACTAAATTTAGACTAAATATAATTTTGTTGTTCCTAAGCTTGCTAAAAACCATTTACAAAAGATTATTTGTATACTTTGTATATGAGTATTCAGTAAGAAAAAAACATGATATTGAGAGATATACAATTTTCTTAAATTAATCTCTAATATTGTTTGGAATAATAATTGTAAGAATTTTTGTTTCACGTTCCTAATTTTGTATATTTAATTAAAATTAAGTCAAAGTATGAAAGTATTTAAAAAATGTTTTATAAATTAAACTAAAAATTAAAAACAAAAAATTAAAAAACTGAAATTAGAAATTAAAAAACTAAAAACTTAAATTAAAAATTGAAAAGCAAATATAAAAACTAAAAATTTAAAATTGAAAAATCAAAAATTAAAAAACTAAATAACTAAAAATTAAAAAAACTAAAACTTAAGTAAAAATTTAAAATTGAAAATCGAAAATTAAAAATATAAAAACTAAAAATATAAAAAAGTATAGAAACGTGACCATGTTAGTGCGCTGTTTAAAATTTTTCTTTGAATTAGTTCAATTTTAATAAAATTATATAATTTTATAAACGATTCTAGTTATTACAACCATTTATAAAACTAAATTAAAGCAATAATAAAAACGAATGAAAATCTAAAATATTAATGAAAAACAACTAAGGCACTAACTGAAAGAGACACCTATCTATAATAAATTAAACTAAAAATTTAAAAACTTGAAAACTGAAAACTTATATTAAAAAAATTTAAAAGCAAATATAAAAAAATTGTTTGAAAATCGTTAATGTTTGAAAAAAAAAAATAAAGATTTGATCGTGATATTTGAAAAAAATAAAAATTTGGTCTGATGTAATAACAAATTTACTAAATAAATATTAAAGTCTGAAAAGTGGTATTAAAATTGGTAATAATTTAACTTAATAAGAAACAAAAAAAAAAAATATAATGGAATAATTCAGAAAGAAACATATAGACTTGAATAAACGAATAATTTCTCAAACAAATCTAAAAATGAGTTTTGTGAATGAACAATATGTTGTCAGCTCTAAAAAAACTCAATAGAATATATTAAATGTATTTAAATTCAAAATTAACGGATATATTTTTACTTAATAAAGAAGCTAAAATATATTGGTAACGAAAAAGAACTATAGTAACTAACTGAAAGACACTTGAAAATAAAAAAAATAGCTAAAAATGTTTTATGTGAAATATGATTTCAAAAATTCAAAAATATTTTGAAATAAAAATTTAAATATGGCAAATTTTTCATTGAATTACTTCTAGGTTTAATAAAACCATATAATTCTATAAACGAAAAAAAAACTATTAAAAAAGAATCTTTTCTAAATAAAGTATTCTTTATACACTACATTTAAATGTTCTAGAAAAAATGCAATGTGACTACATTTTAAATATTTTATTCATTTATTTTATATATAAAAAGTATAATTTTATAAAATTTAAAAAATTTTTTTTTAAGTTAAGGCAAAAAACTCTAAGAAAAAAATTAAATATATTAAAACTTTAATACGAAAAATTGTTTGAAAATCGTTAATATTTGAAAAAAAATATAAAGATTTGGTGTGATGTAATAACAAATTTAGTAAATAAAATATTAAAATGGATACATTTAATTATGTGATTTCGCAATATTGTGAAATAAAAGTTGAATATATAAAATACGATACCAAAACATTAAAATTATTTTACGAAAAAAATTAAATAAATGTTGCCCTCTTAAAAAATATCAACATTTTATACTAACTCTTATATACTCAAAGTTAACGGAATAAAAAGTTGCCACCTACTTATTGGTTAAAAATGAAAAAAGCTTTAAATTTTGTATACACAGTATGAAAACTGTCAAACTGTATGATAACTGATTCAAACAGAAAAAAAACCCAATCAAGCTGCATGAAAAACTGCATTTAGGTTTCTGAACATGAATAATAATAATATTTAATGGGTGATTCAAACACACACAAACTGTATGAAAACTGATTCAAACAGAAAAAAAACTGTCAAACTGAATGAAAAACTGCATTTAGGTTTCTGAACATGAATAATAATAATATATAATGGGTGATTCAAACACTATCAAACTGTATAAAACCGATTCAAACAGAAAATATATTAAAACTTTAATATGAAAAATTGTTTGAAAATTGTTAATATTTGAAAAAAAAATGTTTGAAAATCGTTAATACTTGAAAAAACAAAAATATAAAGATTTGGTGTGATGTAATAACAAATTTAGTAAATAAATATTAAAATGAATATATTTAGTTATCTGATTTCACAATATTGTGAAATAAAAATTTAATATATAAAATACGATACCAAAATATTAAAATTATCTTACGAAAAAAAAATTAAATAAATGTAGCCCTCTAAAATAATATCAACATATTCTACTAGCTCTTATATATTCAAAGTTAACGGAATAAAAAGTTGCCACCTACTTATTGGTTAAGAAAGAAAAAAGCTTTAGATATTGTATACACAGTATGAAAACTGTCAAACTGTATGATAACTGATTCACACAGAAAAAAAAACTGTCAAACTGCATGAAAAACTTCATTTATGTTTCTGAACTTGAATAATAATAATAGTTAGTGGGTGATTCAAACAGTATGAAAACTGTCAAACAGCATGAAAAACTACATTTATGTTTGTGACTTTGCAAAAAAAAATATTGTTGCCAGCTCAAAAAAGAGTGTTGCCACCCTAAAAGAACATGATGTGCACATATGTACTAGAATCGTGGGCCAGAAACCCCATAAATATACTACTGCCATTTAAGACAATTTAACATATAATTTATTAATGTATATCGGTTGCATCTTAATATACATCGCATTGCTTTGTTTTGTAGTTTCTGAAGTCTAATTATTTGTTGATCTATGCAGCATGTATAAATTATAGTTGAGCCAAATTCAAAATGCGGTTTAATTATTGTGTTGTATATATTTATTGCAGTGATTATAGATGCATTGTTTCTCAGTCTTTTAAAAACCCCTTTTTTTTCTCCAATCTTTTTACAAATATAATTAATGTGCATTTTAAATTTTAGGTTCTGGTCTAGTATAAACCCGAGATATTTAATACTTTTCACTTGTTTCTAGTTGTTCTTTATTTATTTTAATTTGTACATTACTGTTCATGTTTATTTCCATAACTTTTGTTTTGCTTTAGTTTAATTTTAATTTTAATCATTTTTAGCCAGTTGCTTATGTTATTCAATTCATTTTCTATGTTAAGGTGACATAATTGATCAGTTTCCGCTCCAGTAAATTTATGTGTCATTCGCATATACCACTATTTCACACTTTTTTAAAATTTCCGGTAGATCATTTATATATATTATGAATAGCAGTGCACCCAAAATCGAACCCTGTGGAACACCATACCCATTATTAATATATGTTGAGTTTATATTGTTGAATTTAGTTGTTTGCACTCTCGCGTTTAGATATGATTCAAACCATTTTTTTTCTTTGTTGACTACAATAAAAACATACCATATTTTTGAAGTTTATCAAGATTTTTCGGTCTATAGTTTCAAATGCTCTTTTGAAGTCTAGGAACATTGCTAATATTTTCTTGTTTTCATCTATTTTTTATATCTGTTTATCACATAATTTACAGCAGTTTCACACGAGTATGTTTTACGGAAACCGGATTGATATTTAGAGAATAAATTATTTCTTTTTTCCATATAATCCTCCAATTGTTCTTTCACAATTCTCTCAATTATTTTTTCATCAGATTTTAGTGTATTTATTGGGCTAACTTCTTCACATTTATTTGTTTTTTATATTTTTTTTTATAGAAGTCACCATAGTTTCTTTCCAACTATCGGGAAAAATGCCTGTTTCAAACGATGTATTAACTACATATATTATTACTTTGCACATAATATCCCAATTATCAAGTATAATATTAATTGCTACTTAATTAACACGTTCGCCACTCAGCGTCACATATATGTGACATGGGAGTTTTCATAAAAACTCATGTCACATATATGTGTCGCATAATTATAAAATGTATTAAGCTTCTATTTCACGAACGTTTGTTGGAAGTAATTTTCTTGTATGTTTTAGTCTCTGGCAAGGTGTCAGATATATATGAGTGCTGCGGTTTGTGGATACGCTAAGCAGTTATTTTAAAATTTCGTTTTTTTCGGGTATTCTCTAAAAAAATTTTATTGATTGATTTATTGATATGAAAACTAACTTTCAATGCATTTTTAATAGTTCATACGTGTCGCAATAGCAATAGAAGAAGGTTCTATTTTCTAAAAGTGTAAATTTTGTTATTGATATCGAGAATTTTAAGGCCAGTTTTTTATAATTTTATAATGTTTTAACTGTTTTAACTATGTATATATTTATATAGAAAACATGTATGCATGTATGTATTTTTTCGTTGATTGTTTAGAATGGAGGGTCGTAGAAAAAAACTAGTTTCTGAAGAGGAAATTCTTGAGGCTATTTTCAATTCCAGAGAAAGTGATATGGATTTTGAAGATTCTGGAAGCAGCAAATGAAAGTGATTGGATTGATGTGGAGCCCGAAACGCAATATATTGAATTTACTGGTGAAGAGAAACTATCGATTGATTTACCACGTAATGCAAAACCAATAGATTATTTTAATCAGATTTTTGATGACGAGTTAGTTAAGAAAATTGTTTTGTGGGCAAATGCACGCGCTAATTATATGTCTAAAAATAAGAAACTAACGTAAAATCTAATCTTCTTAGATGGAAAGATGTGACCGTTGAGGAAATAAAAAAGGTAATTGCTTTGTGTATTACAATGCCCCTTAATTAAAAGCCGGAAATGAGACTGTTTTGGAGCAAAGATCCGCTTTATTTCCAAAGTGTTTTCGGTGCAACTATGAGTCGCATAAAGTTTGAAAATATAATTCGTTGTATGGGTTTCTGTTTCCCTGAACAATGTGATAAATCTGACCGTCTACACAAAATTAAAAATGTAAATCATATTCTTCAAAATGTAAACAAAATCTACAATCCCCCGCTAAACTTGTCTTTAGATGAAGCTCTTATTTTGTGGAGAGGAAGACTTTTATTTCGGCAGTATATTCCGAATAAGAGACATAAGTATGGAATAAAGTTCTACGAACTATGTAATCCAGATGGGTTTTTAATAAGTATGGTTATTTACACTGGAAAAGCTACCGTTTGCAATGAAAAAGGACATTCATTTGGAGTTGTTGCTAAATTAATGCAGAATTATTTGCGAAAGGGACACACACTTTATATGGACAACTTTTACAATAGCGTAGATCTGGCAGAATATTTATTGTATAACAAAACAACAATGTGTGGAACCTTAAGAGCAAATAGAAAATGTAATCCCACTTATGTTATAAAAAGTAAGCTCACCAGTGGAACAACAGCATGGAGGCATAATGCAAAAGGCGTTTTAGTTTTAAAATGGAAAGACAAACGGGACGTTCTTATGATTTCTACAAAGCATAATTCTGACATGGTTAACACAACATCAAAGAGAGGAGTAAGTACACTCAAACCGAAAATGGTTGTTGACTACAATAAAAACATGTCAGGTATCGATCGATTTGATCAAAAGGGTCGTATTATGCCTGCCCCAGGCGATCAATTCGCTGGTATATGAAGGTGTGTTTTCACCTGATAGACATCACTTTGGAATGCTTCATGGATTTATAACAAAATAAATGTTAATAATCCCATAACACTATTGTCATTTAAAGAAAGGATTATAAAAGCATATTTGACTGAGACTTCAAAACAAAGATCATCCCATGAAGTGAAGTGAACAGCCGGTACATCTTCTGGTGGTCATTTTCCAGATGTAAGCACTTCAAGAAAACGATGCCATCAGTGCACTAAAAATAAAAAGAGGGCCGCAACCAAGTACATATGTGGAGTCTGCAGAGACAAAGAGGGTGATGTAATCGGATTATGCCCATATCCATGTTTCAAAATTTGGCACAGCCAGTAGAGTGTATACATATGTAACAAATAATAAAATTTTTGAATATATTAAAATTTTTAAATTTCTTTTTATTGATATAAATCAAACCATTTAGTGACTCACATATGTGACACCAAGTCTTCACAAAACTCAACTCAGCTATATGTGACTTTTATGAATGTCACATATACGTGACACGCAGTTTCTCTTAAGAAAATTGTTTAGAAAACTCATGTCACATATATGTGACATATTTTTTTTGTTCCTGAGTTTTTATTGAAAGCACAAAAAATTGGTGAGTGGCGAACGTGTTAAAGTCAGGTTTATTCTTTAAATTTTTACAAATAATTTTTAGTTTTTGTATATATATAGCACGAAAGTTGAATGTTTTATTTATTACAGGAATTATATTTACATATTGCACATCTTCTATATTATTTCGTATGGTTTTAATAGTGTCTATAAAATAATTATTAAATTGGTTCGCTATTTGGTAGTTATCCTTATATTCTATTTGATTAAATATCACAGGTTGTTCTATATTTAGGACTAGTTCTTTAATCTGTTTCCACATTTGTTTGGCATTACATATTTTTTGTTGATATATTTACCTTTTTCTTCGTCTATCTTATTCTTGTAAACATTTCTGATTATTTTGTAATTATTCCATGAATTGTCGGTATTATTTATTTTGGCAAATCTATATTTTTGAATTTTCTCATGTCTCAGATTTCTCAGCTAGTTATAGTATGTTCAGACAGCAAAATGAACCACTTGATTCGCTCTTTGAATCACGATTGCGAACCTTGGTGTTCAGAGAAGTGTTCTTGTTTCATTTTGACGTTTATATTTTTTGTGCAAATAATTGAAGACATCCTTCTACATTTTATGTTTCACTATTTAATTTTTTTCATTTTTATTTGAAAATATATATGTAAATATATACTTTTTGTTTGTTAAATGTTTCTATTTTATTGTACATATTATTTTTTTGTTTTTTCATTGTTTATATATTTTTGACAGCTAGTTAAGATAAACTAGCGATAATTTTTTATCAAAATTGAAGATAACAGTACATTTTTCGTGGTTCATAACTAGATTCAAAATGAACCAAGTAGGATCGCTCTCAAAATTTTGTATGGCGAATCCCTTCTTTATTCAACATGTTCCTGCTTATATATTAGAATACAATAGAGTTATTGAGCGCTTTTCTAAAAGTCACTCTATGAAAGTGTCTACTCTCTAAAATAACAAATAGTTTCTCTATACTATTAATCATGTATTAACTGTGTACATTTGTAACAGGCGATCATAGAAATTAGGGTGGTTTCTCATTTTTAATATTTACGTCATATTTCATACATGAGTACAATTCCAAATAAACGAGTGGAATTGTACTGGTTAAAGTGCGTACCGATACAATATACTGGAATGTGTATTCCATACAGTTAGCATATGAAATCAAATCTAGTTGTTCTACATTTCGATCAACCACTCTATCCGATTTCATTGCTTTGTACATTAACCCGCTCAGTCAAACAAACACACTGAGTCATTTGTCAACAACCGTTTGACCTACCCCAAGTATCCACTTGATACTTTTCGTTCTATTTATTTGTCGCTAGCCAAATGTACGTGTGCATGTATATGTAGGTTTGTTTGTTGTATCGATTTGTTGTTACGGACACTTCATTGTGTTTACATTCATAAAATACGCTACATATACGACACCCTCATCCTAAAGAAAAATCTTATAATTTTGTTTACATAATTATGGGATTTTTATGATTTAACAATAAAATATTTTTTAATTTGATTTTTAATTTCTATTTTTGTTGTGTTTTGTTACATTTTAAGTATATTTTGTTCAGTTAAAAATATTTATATTTTTCTAAAATAACTTGCTTATGTTTACATATTCTTATTACAAAATATTTTATGTTTTTATTGCTTACAATTTGCTTTTATGTTTTTTAATGTTTATGTTCTTATAGTTGATTCTTAACATTCTAATTGTGTATATTTTTGTTTTTTCTTATTGTTTACAATGTATATTCATGATCTTAAATTATAATTCTTTAGTAAATTTTTGTGTACAGTTTTTATTTGTCTTTAATTTTTAAATCTACATTAAAATTTTTTATATTTGTTATTTCATAGGGACCCTCATAAGGTGTTTCGCCCTTTCTCCTGTTCCCTACTTTTACTAGTACTAGGTCACCTATTTCTAAATCTATGCTATTATTGTTATTTAAAGAATCTTCTGTTCTTTTTGTCTTTACCTTTTCTATAATTTTTCTTGCATTTTCCAATGAATATTTTAATCTAGCTCTAAGTTCATTGGCATAATTATCAAAATTGTATATTCTATCTTTGTTCTGTATCTCGTCACCAGTCAAGTTAGCTAATTTGCCGAAAATCAGTTCGAAAGGTGAGTAATCGTTGTCAACGTGTGGAGTGGTGTTATATGCGAATGCATAATACGGTATCCATGAGTTCCAATCATCATCATCAACAAAGGATAGAAAATATTCATTTAAAACTCTCTGATTTCTCTCAACAGTTCCAAGTGTTTCATGATGATAAGGGGTTGAAAATCTTTGTTCCACTTTCAGCATTTCACATATCTCCTTCATCAGTTGATTTGTGAATTCAGTTCCTTTGTCCGATTTCAATGTCTTAAATAATCCATGTTTCAAGATAACATTTTCAACAAGTGACCTCGCTACCGATTTCGCTTCTTTAGTTTCTATTGGACATGCTATAACGTACTTCGTTAACTCACACTGCATTGTGAGAATATATCTAAAATTGTTCGATGGTCTCAATGGACCTACTGTGTCAATCACTGTGGTTTCGAAACTTTGACGTGGTGTGTCAGTCTTTTCGAACGGTTCTTTTGTGTGTCTGACTTGCTTATTTCTCTGGCAAAGATCACACGTTCTTACAAATTGTTTTACCATTTTATACATATTTTTCCATATGTATATTTGTTTTGAACGGAGTAGTGTCTTCCTAACTCCAAAATGTCCTCCGCATGGTGTGTTGTGATAAGCTTCTATTAATTGTTTTCTTCTATCTTCATCTGTTATGTATTGAGGATTTCTGTATAGCAATATTCTGACGTCAGTTCTTTTGTTTCTGCTTATGATTTCTTTGAATCTTTCGTGTGTCACCATGTTGAATATGTCATCACCCTGCTCGAGAGCGTAACCTTTGTAATTCAACTTATCTAATACCGATGGTAGTTTCTCCAATATATTATCTAAATAGTATGGATTGTCGCTACATCTTATGGCCATTTCATTGAGACTGTTATTGTCTTCAATCTTTATCTGTGTTGTGCACCTTGTGTCTAATTTAAACTTTATCCTCTTTGCGGGCTTTATGTCATTTATCGATGTACAGTCCCATATCACGAGTCGATCAGACTCCGTGTCGGCTGTCACATTTATTTCTTCCTCATTTTTAGCTTTATCACCTGTTCTTTTATTTGTTTCCTTATTTTTCATGCCTCTTGTAATCACCAATGCTTTTCTTACGGATTCATCGATCCCTGGAGGTATCATTGTTTTTAGTATGTCAGAGTCCAGATTTATTCTGGAAAGTGCGTCTGCAATAGTATTATTTATTCCCTTCTTATATACTATATCAAAGTCATAATCTGACAATTCCAAACGTATTCTTGTCAATTTTGAGCTTGGGTTCTTATGTGAAAACAAAGCAACTAATGGTCTGTGGTCAGTCACTACTATGAATTTCCTACCATACAAATAGGGTCTTAAAAATTGTATTCCCCAATATATACCAAGTAATTCTTTTTCTATTACTGGTTTGTTTTTCTCATGCTTATTTAAAGATCGGCTTGCGTATGATATTGGCATATCATTACCAATTTCACCTTGTGACAAAACTGCTCCGAGTGCAAAATCAGATGCATCGGTTGTCAAAATAAAAGGTTTACCGAAATTTGGATATTGTAGGACCGGTGGACTTATCAGTTTCTGTTTTAATGTTTCAAAAGCAGATTGACGTTTTTCCGTCCATTCGAATTTTACACCCTTTTTTAACAATTCATTTAAGCAGCTTGCTATGTCCGCAAAGTTTGCAATAAATCTTCTTTAATAGTTACAAAATGCAACGAATCTTCTCACGTCATCGGCATTTTTAGGTATTGGATATTTGTGTATCGCATTAAATTTACCAGGATCTGGTTTTATACCCTCTGAAGTTATTAAGTGACCAAGATATACAACTTCAGGTTTCAGAAAACAGCATTTACAGAATCTAAGCCTGATAAAGCTATTGTCAACATTCGTTGAAAAGTATTTGATGATATTTTCAAACCAAATGGCAATCTCGTATACTGATAATGACCATTCGTCGTTGAAAAAGCAGTATAAGGACGTGATTTCCTATCTAGTTCTACTTGATGGAATGAACTTGCCATATCCAACGTAGAAAAATATTTTGCTCTACCTAGTTTGTCTAAGATATCATCTAATCTTGTGACTGGAAATTTGTCATTGACAACTTTGTCATTTAATTTTCTGTAATCTACTACTAGTCTCCATTTTTTCAAATCAGTATGTTCCCCTTTCGGAACTAATAATAAAGGAGCATTATAAGGGCTTATAGACGGTTCTATTATACCATCATCTAATAAATTTCTTACTTTGGAATTTATTTCTTCAGTTTGTGCATGAGGTAAACGATAATTTTTTATATAAACTGGTTTATTATCGTGTAAGTTAATTGTTTGCCTGTAGAAATTATTGGAGGTCAACTTTTCGCCTTCCAAATGGAATGCATGTTGATATTTTTCTATAATGTTTTCCAGCTCAATTTGACTTTCCTTGTCAGTGTTGTTCAAATTCAAACTTTTCAATAGTTTTTCAAATCTATCTTTTGAATACGTGTTTTTAACTTTGATTGCGTTTTTGTCAATTTTGATAATTTCATAATCCTCTACTGGCACTGTCTCCACTCTGAGATTTCTGACGATCTTTGTATCATTAATTACATTTAGAATCTTTACATGTTTGTTACCATCTCTTGGTATTATTGTGTTCGCCAAATATACACCTCCAGTGATTTCTCTGTTTAATATCTCTTTATCTTCATTTATGTCTATGTCAAAAATTACTGTAATCTCGCTTCTTGGCGGTATTCTTATATGATTTATTTCAACTATATCTTCATTTATGGGAATGACTATATTGTCATTATTTGCAATAAATGTCAATACATATCTATCGTAGTCTATGCTACATCTAAATTTGGATAGAAAATCTCTACCTAGGATTCCGTCAGTATTTATAGGAAAATCGTCTTCTACCAATTGCACTTTATGTTCTATAATTGTCTCATTTATGTTCATTTTCATCATTGTGGAACCAATAGATCTAACTTGTTCCCTTGATATTCCTGTTAAACAACAGCCATCATTCGAATCTACATCATAACGGTAAAAAAACTATGTTTGCACAAAGAGACGTCTGCTCCCGTGTCTATTAAAATGTCAATGTTTGATCCGTATTCAATATATTTAGCTTGATGTAATTTGTGAGATTCGATGAGATTGTAAATATTTTTTCTATTTCTAATTCATGCCCCTTGGAGATTCTCTCTGCGTAATCTCCGGCGTTTGGAAGTTTCCCTGAGTCTCTGCTCTATTAATGTTGAAACTTCTATTATTATGTTGTCCATTGTTATTTCCATTGTTATTATTTCTATTGTTATGGTAATTGTTATTACCTCTGTTGCGATTGATATTACCATTATTGCCATTATTGCGGTAATTATTATTATTGTTATTCCTATTTACATTCCAATTGCTGTTTCTACTTCTGTTGAAGTTTTGGCTTCTCGAACGACATACCTTCGAAAAATGATTCATTTTACCACACTTGTTACATTTCATACCATTGGCTGGACATCTGTCGCCATGTATCGAACCACAGTTATTGCATTTCGGTCGTTGCTGTCTATTTCCAGCATGATTGTTGTTAGCATACAACACTTGTCTTTGCATCGAACCAATTTCTGACTCTTCCGCAATGTTCAGTGCGTCAACGAAATTCGTAACACTACTGTCATTCAAGGTTGATAAGATCTGTTGATCTCTTAGACCGTTCTTGAAAGTGTTAAATGCCATTATATTATTTGTCCTCACTACAGAAGCTCTATCTGTCTCTCCGACCTCTAATATTTGGATCTCATTAAGCTCTGAAATTAATTCTTGTATCTTGTTTGCGAATTCCCTAACTGATTCACCTTTTTGTGTTAATCGAGAAACTTTATTCAAAACTTTATTCGAATTTCCCGTCGGTTTGTACGCTTTCTTAAGTGCTGTAATCAAGTCCGTTATGGTTGTTGGAACAATCTCCTGTCTTACCATGTTTTGAACTTTAGAATCTAAACGTGACCTGAATATAAAATTGAAAAATGCATTTTGTTTTGCTGCTGGTATGGTTTCTTTTACCAATTCTACATTTGCAATAAAATTACTAAGTAATTTTATTCTTTGAATGTTGTGTCAATAAATCTAATGCTTCGCACGCAACTTTCTAAACTTTTCTGAAATATATATTGTCTGTTCTTCTGTGCTGTTTCTACTAATACTTTTTCTAAATCTCTCTCTAACCCTTGTATATCTAATCTTTTCGCTGAAATAGTTTCCGATGAGTATGGACGTCCTAAGTATTTTCTCGCATTAATTATTATGGACTCCAACGATCTCAATATTGAATCCATCTGAAATAACAATCATTAATTTTTTTTTAAATGAATCTATCTATATATTTTCAATTTAGTACATATGCTTTATTTTGTAAAAATTTCATTTTCATAACTTCTTAGCAGTTATTTTTCATTGATATATAAGTTAAGGTATGTCTCATATACTGTGAAAGACATACCGACAATTATGGTAAACAGTCCGTCCGTTATGGTTAAATCATCTAAAGTGTTATCATTCATTAACCATTTACTTATTTTCTAAGTGCAAAGAAAACAATTATGTTACCACCCAGCTTGACGAATATTTTATTTCGTCATTTATTTTATGAATGTTTTGCCCGAATCAAATTACTCACAACGGGCACGAGTATGTCGCAATATCTTATTGCTATGTTTAACATTTATTCTTTTGTCGCAATCTCGTATTGCACTCATTTGCATTTTTTTTATTTTGTTTCTGTCCCAATCCCTTTTGCATTCATTGGCATTTTATTGTTACCAATGGTTTGCCCAATTATGAAACATAAACGGTTCTCAGGTTGCTGCACTTGAAATTGTTTATGGTTTCACAATCACTATTGTGAAATGAAGGCAATGCACTTGGGAATTGTTTATGTCAACCATCTGTTTTGCTGATCGGCATTTATCGATGATTTTTGTTTTTAATATTTTTCGGTGGTGTTTCTCTGTCGCAGAGGAACGGCATTTCTTTTCCTATATTTAGTATAGTTAAAAGAAATGTAAAGTTAGTCTTCGTGGAGAACTCAAGCCTACATAGTAGGTACATTAAATACAAAATAATAAAATCTTGTAATTGGCATTAAATACAAAAATAATAAAATCTTGTAATTGGTTTTAGAAACAAAAATAATAAAATCTTGTAATTGGCTTCAATAAAAAGAATAACTATTCAGAATAAAAATAATTGAACTATTTAAAATAAAAAACTAATTATTTACAAATGAAAATTTATCGGTTTTTAATAATTAATAAAAAAAAATTAATTGGCGCCCAACGTGGGGCAACCCCCTTAAGAAAAAAAAAACACAAGTGATTGAAGTAATTAGCAAGAACTTTCCTAAATCAGTAAAAGTTGAAAAAATATATCAATTTGTGTGACAATTGTGAGTAAAAACAAATTTTTTGGCAAGTTCGAGTTAGCAGAATTGAAAATAAGAAACACTCACCAGTAAAAGTTGAAAAAATATATCAATTTATGTGACAATTGTGAATAAAAACAAATTTTTTGGCAAGTTCGAGTTAGCAGAATTGAAAATAAGAGACACTCATCAGTATAACATCAAATATCCTGTGCAATCATCACCAACATACGCAGCAAAAGAGGAATACGAAAGCAGTTTCTGACAGAAAACAAAGGGGAAAGAGAGATGAAATTCAACAACGTATTTATGTCTATGTAAGTTAAAATTAAAACTAAAAATCATAAAATTGTTTAATGTTTTAACTCCTAAATAAAAAAAAAAGAAAAACTCCTAAATTTAATTATAAATTTTTTTTTTTAAAGTAAAATCTTTTGTCTTAATTTGTAAGAACTATATTAATTTTTTCCCGTAAACTAAAATTTTTTTTTTTTCCAAAAAATTAATTATAAATTATTTTTTTAAGCTAAAGTATAATTTTTTCCTTAAATGTCCATTGTAAAAAAGATTTATTAATTTTTTTTTTAAGCTAAAATTTCAACCTAAATTTAAAATAAAAGGAAAAATAAAATTATTCAAAGACAATAAAACATTGTCTTTATAAATTTTTTTTTTCTCTCTTCCACCTTTGTAATTGCAAAAGCTTTTCTTTTGATTGTACCAAGTATTATTTTTTTTTACACGGGTCATAGTGTTACCATTAAAAGTGCTACTCCTGCTAAATGCAAGAAGACGATAGTTCCCTCTTAGAGACTGAACAACTTCTATCTAGGCTTTCACATCTATCCATTTCCGACACTCGAACAGATACCAATATGAACGCTGATAACGTTCGAACGCTTCTTGAAACGGCTATTGCTCAAGCCACAAATCGTACTAGGCAAGAGTTCCAAGAAACCATCAATGAGCTTAATAATAGACTTGAAGCCTTGGAACCCGCCACACTAGTTGTCGAACATAGGCCGATCGAAATCATTGCAGGTGTTCAATGCGACGAGACATTGGATATCGTAAAATCGGTCCCCGAATTCAGGGGTGATGCCAATAAATACGTTTCTTGGCGACAGGCTGCAGTAACAGCCCACAAACTCTTCGAGCCCTTCGCAGGAAGCTCAAAATACTACCAAGCGGTGGCAATACTGCGCAATAAAATTATTGGAAACGCCGACTCTGTGCTTAGCACCTACAACACAGTTCTAAATTTTCATGCTATTGTGGAACGATTGGACTTCGCATACTCTGACAAAAAATCAATCTATACGTTAGAACAAGAACTCTCAACATTGCGACAAGGCCAAAAGACTCTACTTCAGTTCTACGACGAAGTAGAACGCAAATTAACGGCAATTGCGAACAAAGTTTTAATGTCTCATCAAAACGACGCCTCTTTAATAGCGTCATTCAATATAAAATACCGTCAAGATGCACTCCGTGTCTTTATCTCAGGACTCCGCAAACCACTGTGCACTACACTCTTTTCGTGCAAACCTACTGACTTACCTTCAGCCCTAGCAATGGCTCAGGAACTGGAAACAAATCATAACAGGTATCATTTTGCTGAGATTTACAGCAATGGGTTGAACAGAAACTTCCCTACACAACAGCAACCCCAACGAACCCCTTACATACAGAACCATAGAAATAGCACTAATAGGCCATTTAACCCAAGTAGTTTCCAACAAAGACCGCAACAACCCCAATATCGAAGTAACTCAAATCGAAACGTTGGACCCCCCTCAAACACTCGATATCAGAATTTCCCTCAAAATAACCAACAAGCTTTCGCCCCACAACCACGTAATAATGCATTAGACACAGATGTCAGTATGAGGACAGTAAGATCTAATAATTTCCCACAGGGATCTAAAAGAACTCCAGAGTCGAGTAGATTCAACAACAATAAATTTCAAAGGATCAATCACCTGAATGAGCAACTTTCTATCGACAGGGATACAGAATGTCAAGAACACGCGGAAGAGATATGCGAGGGATTAGAGGATACCACATATAATGACAACATTAATTTTTTAGGGGAAGATCAGCCCTCCCCTATGTTGAACGAACAATAGGTGGGCATACTATAAAACTTCTAGTGGACACAGGTGCCACTAAAAGTTACATAAAAAATTCTGAAAAACTTAAGGGCATAAGACAATTATCCCGACCCTTTTTGGTCAAATCAATTCACGGATCAACTGAAATTAACCACGGTACCCTTGTAAATGTCCTTAACACTACCGAAACATTCTATATACTACATAACCTACCCCTCTTTGACGGTATAATAGGCTTTAGTTTAATAAAAAGGTCAAACGCGATAATAGACGCGGGTAAGGACACTATTTTTTTCGACGGTGGTCAAATAAAGCTAAAATATTTAAATTTGAACCTGGTAAATTCGCTAAAGGAACAAAAAATTCCCACGAATGTCGAAGAATCTTTTTTTAAAATGATCCAGGAAAATGACGATGTTTTTGCAAACCCCGACGAAGCGCTACCATTCAACACTAACATCTCAGCTACAATAAGAACAAAAGATCAAGAACCTGTCTACTCTAGGTATCAGGCCTACCCAATGTCCATGGTCGAATTTGTGAACAGCGAAGTTCACAAACTTCTAAAAGATGGCATTATCAGACCTTCACGGTCACCGTACAACAGCCCCGTTTGGGTTGTTGACAAGAAAGGCATCGATGAACACGGCAGACCTAATAAACGCTTAGTATTCGATTACACAAAATTAAATTCAAAAACCGTGTGTGATAAATACCCCATCCCAGATCCATCTATCATCTTGGCCAACCTGGGAAGGGCTAAATTCTTCACTACACTGGATCTTAAAAGCGGATTCCATCAGATAAATCTCATCGAGCGTGATCGCGAAAAGACTGCATTTAGCGTGAATAACGGTAAATATGAATTCTGTCGACTACCGTTCGGATTAAAAAATGCACCCAGCATCTTCCAGCGAGCTATCGATGACGTTTTAAGACAGGAAATCGGTAAATCCTGCCACGTCTATATAGACGACATCATTGTATTCTCTGACAGCGAGCAGAGTCATATAAATGATATTGACAGGATATTGCAGAAACTATATGAAGCAAATATGAGGGTCTCAGTGGATAAGTCTAAATTCTTTAGAACCTCGGTTGAATTTTTAGGATTCGTCGTCACCACAAACGGCATAAAAACCTGTCCGAATAAGGTTGCCGCCATCATCGATTATGAACCTCCCAGAACCTTAAGGGCTCTCAGATCGTTCCTAGGGCTTGCAGGTTATTATAGACGGTTCGTAAAAGACTACGCAGCCATTGCAAAACCCCTCACCAAACTGTTGCAAGGTGATAATGGCCATATAGGTACGCGCCAATCAAAACACGTAAAAATAACATTAGACAATGATGCCTTATCGGCTTTTAACAAGCTAAAAAAACTTCTTGCTTCAGAAGATATACTACTCCTTTATCCCGATTTTAGCAAACCTTTTGACTTAACAACTGACGCCTCCTCCCACGCCATCGGCGCCGTCCTTTCACAAGAGGGACGCCCCATTACAATGATCTCACGTACTCTTTCAGCCACTGAGGAAAATTATGCCACTAATGAAAGAGAACTCCTAGCCATTGTATGGGCACTCAAAACACTCAGGCATTACCTTTACGGCGTAAACCAGTTAAACATATTCACTGACCATCAACCGCTTACCTTTGCCATTTCTGAACGGAACCCCAATTCAAACCTTAAACGTTGGAAGGCCTTCGTAGAAGAATTCTCACCTACGTTTCATTATAAACCTGGTAAAGACAATGTTGTGGCAGACGCTCTCTCCAGACAATTTCTCAATGTTGTCACGGATTCAGCATCACAATCTTCATTGCAAGCTTGTGCTAGTGAAATCTCACTTACCGAAATAATCCCAGCGGTCGAGAACCCAATAAACTGCTTCAGAAATCAGATCATAATCGTTCAAGGTATCGAATCTAGACGGGAAACAAAAATCCTTTTCAGAGACCGTATACGTCACTGCATTACATTCACAAATCTCGAAGAGCTCCATGATAAAATCAAGGATGTAGCGAACCCCCAAGTGGTTAACGGAATTCATTGTGATCTTCACACTTTAGGACAAATACAACACGTTTTGATAACAAATTTACCATCAGTTAAGTTTAAGTATGCAAATAAACAAGTCACGGATGTCTTCAACGTCGATGACCAGAATGAGATTTTACTCAATGAACACACTAGAGCTCACCGCTGTCCAGCCGAAAATGTTAAACAAATCCTCCGGGACTACTATTTCCCGAACATCAGAAAAAAAGCAAAACAAATAGCTCTTAATTGTAAAACATGCAGACAGGCAAAGTACTGTCGACACCCAAAAAAGCATGAAATAGGTCCAACACCCATCCCTTCCTCATCAGGCGAAATACTACACATAGATATCTACAACACAGATAAAAAACTATTTTTGACATGTGTAGATAAATTTTCCAAATTTGCAATAGTCAAAAATATAGCTTCTAGGGCTATCATCGATATTAAGCCGGCCCTTATAGAAATTTTGAATTTTTTCACAAGTAAAACGTTAATATGCGACAACGAAAAAGCCCTTGTTTCTAACACCATAAAAGTCCTCGTAAGAGATCATTTTGGGGCAAATATTTTTATAACACCGCCAATGCATAGTACTACAAATGGTCAAGTCGAACGCTTTCACAGCACCCTGACTGAAATCGCTAGGTGTTTGAAAATTGACGATCCAACAGCCGACCCTTTAGAGACCATACTTATGGCAACGGCAAAATATAACAGGACAATTCACTCTACCACTAAAGTCAGGCCAATAGACATAATCCACTCTGTCTCAGAGGACCTTAGGAGAGCAGTACAGCTAAGACTCATCGATAAACAGAAAAGCGACCTTACACTTCACAATGAAAAGAGAATGACCAAAACATACAACCCTGGTGAAACAGTGTTCGTAAAAAGAAACAAGCGTTTAGGCAACAAATTTTCAAAAGTCTATGATCAAAGAATAGTACAGGAAGATTTAGGAACAACACTAAAAATTGACAATAAAATAGTCCACAAAGATAACATACTACTCCTTATTACAGAATCTTAATTTTGTGGAACAACATCCCAACTTTAAACTCCACCATTTTCGACTACAGCTCCTCTCACTATATCCCAGTCGCAGATGGACCGGTTGCTATTTTTGAAAATTACAAAACCCTGGCTCACGTAACCAACCTAACTGATTTCATATCAATAATCGCTGAAACGAAAACTCTTTCACAAGTGTTCCCTAGGTCCAATATGAGAAAATTACTCCTATCCGACGTTAGCGAAATAGAAAAAATGTTGGACGCACTATGGGTCCACCACAGACATGCACGTAGTCTCAACATAATAGGCACTGCATTAAAAGTTATTGGTGGCACGCCGGATTACGACGATTTCAATGAAGTGCGCAACAAGCAGGGCGAACTAATCTCTGCTAACAACAGACAAATCGTAGTTAACACTGAGACACAGGCCCATATCAATAACTTAACTCGTACCGTCAACTTACTTCTCAACGCAACAAAGGAACGTGAACTTGACTCGGAAAACGTCTACGACTTGCTGAACAGTAGGAACAGAGCAGTTTTAAGAGAACTTGATGGCTTGTCATTATCAATAGCCCTAGCCAAAGCCAATATCATAAATCCTACATTGCTTGATACCCCGGAAATAAATTTCATTTTGAATTCAGAAAACGATCTTGATATCAGTACAAGCGAAATTATCGCCAACTCGAAGTTAAAGGTTTTGCAAAATATGGAAAGTATAACATTTTTAATTAAGTTCCCTATTATTAAGCAACTATGTGATAAAAAATTAATTTTTCCTGTAATTCATAATAACAAAATTTTATCATTTGAATCTAACCAGGTAGCTAAATGTATGAATAGCTACCTTATATTAAAAAATTGTACAAGAAAAGCCTTCTCCTCTTTTTGCCAGCAACTTAGAAACACCGATGAACTTTGTCTTCAAAACCTACTCAACAAAAATACAGGTCATTGCAACACCATTTCGGCCCATGGTATACCAACCATCAATCCCATCGATGATGGTATGGTCATCATAAATAATCAACCAGCGAGCATTTCAGATCAAGGTGTCGACAAAAATCTCCCAAAAGGTACCTTTCTAATTACCTTTCAAAATGAACTCTTTATCAACAATACGAAACTGATAAATCTTAGGACGATCGATTTCATTAATCCTGAAATCCCAATTGCTCACGCTGTTAACCTTTCAGATCACATACCCTTGTTATCTCTACCTTATCTTCATGAACTAAATATCGAAAACAGAGAGACCATTTCCCAGCTTCATTCTAATGTGAAGAACGCTTACTACATTGCAATTTCAGTTTCATCACTCATATTCTTTGCGCTCACAATCTCCCTTATTATATTCTTTGTAACAAAGCGGAGAGCGAGAATCGACCTCATCAATGTGGTCCGTAGTGTCAATCAGACGGGGACGTCTGAAAATTAAAAGGGGGAGTAGTTAAGGTATGTCTCATATACTGTGAAAGACATACCGACAATTATGGTAAACAGTCCGTCCGTTATGGTTAAATCATCTAAAGTGTTATCATTCATTAACCATTTACTTATTTTCTAAGTGCAAAGAAAACAATTATGTTACCACCCAGCTTGACGAATATTTTATTTCGTCATTTATTTTATGAATGTTTTGCCCGAATCAAATTACTCACAACGGGCACGAGTATGTCGCAATATCTTATTGCTATGTTTAACATTTATTCTTTTGTCGCAATCTCGTATTGCACTCATTTGCATTTTTTTATTTTGTTTCTGTCCCAATCCCTTTTGCATTCATTGGCATTTTATTGTTACCAATGGTTTGCCCAATTATGAAACATAAACGGTTCTCAGGTTGCTGCACTTGAAATTGTTTATGGTTTCACAATCACTATTGTGAAATGAAGGCAATGCACTTGGGAATTGTTTATGTCAACCATCTGTTTTGCTGATCGGCATTTATCGATGATTTTTGTTTTTAATATTTTTCGGTGGTGTTTCTCTGTCGCAGAGGAACGGCATTTCTTTTCCTATATTTAGTATAGTAAAAAGAAATGTAAAGTTAGTCTTCGTGGAGAACTCAAGCCTACATAGTAGGTACATTAAATACAAAATAATAAAATCTTGTAATTGGCATTAAATACAAAAATAATAAAATCTTGTAATTGGTTTTAGAAACAAAAATAACAAAATCTTGTAATTGGCTTCAATAAAAAGAATAACTATAATAAAAATAATTGAACTATTTAAAATAAAAAACTAATTATTTACAAATGAAAATTTATCGGTTTTTAATAATAATTAATAAAAAAAAATTAATTTATATATTTTTTTTCTTATATAAACTTTTTATCACTACAATATAATTGATATTATTTAAAAGAATTTTCATTTTACATTATATTATTACTTTAATTCAATATATTCTTCATTTACAATTTCTTTCATTTATTACGATTTCTTTTTCTTTTCATATAATTATTTGATTTGTGTATATGATTTTGAAATCTTTATTGCTGTAATCCAGCTCTAATGTTCTGTTTACGTATTTGTTTTCTTACATATCTGCGTAAATATCTCATTATCACGCCTATTGTAACCACCACACAGACAAATATAACGATTTCGACGCTGATGCTTACTGCTGTTGGGGCTTGTGCCGTTGTTGTAATCACTTCACTTATTTTTGTTTGGGTACTCCCCATTTTTTCTTATTTATTTTTTTTTTGTTTTTCTAAATTCCTTTATTTCTAGCTTTGCCTTAGCTATGCGTTATTGTAACTTTATTATCGTTTCCGGATCTTTGGTGTATGACAGTTCTGAGTTGATGATTGTTAACTCCTTTTTCTTGCGGTTGATAAAGTCTCCTCTTGACTTTCGTATTTTCGGTATTGGGTATATTTCGTATTTTGGCTCTTCTATTATAACTTTCTTCTTAATTTGTATTGGCTTTGGACCCAGCTTCAATATGTCCGGCTTTGTTGCTTCTTCTTTTGATTCTTGTAGTTGTCTTTGCCAATTTATTTCCGCAATTCGCATGCCCTCTACCAGGTCTTCCCAAGTTTCTTCCATTTATCACAATAAAATCAATAACTTTTATCGCATTGTCTGTGGTGTATTACGTAAAATGAACTATTCACGCAAACATACAAATATACTCATATTTAACATTTCAGAATATATTTTTTTCTGAATTTTAATTTTAACATTTCATTAAACATTTAACATTTCAAAATATATTATATTTTCTAGAATTTTAATTTAACATGTTCTTCAAATTTATTTTCACTATAATTCACAATTTTTTTTTTTTTTTTTTAAACTTTTAGAAATATTTCCAACTTTGCCAATGCGATGTCTGTCGGATATTTCTTTCTTTTTTTTTTTATATACTTAACTAACCAATACAGGCTGGACTTTTTCTTAATTATGCAGGATCAATTCGGCAGTATTTCTTCTGCAGGATTTCTTCGGCAGGATTTCTTCAGTTGATATGGTGTAATTTTTCTTCGATTCGGCAGGATATTCTCAATTTGTCTGCAGGATCGCCATGAAGTGGACTTTTATTAAGGGGTCCAGTAAGATCGTCATGTAGTGGATTTTTCATGAGGATAACATTGTTTTAAAATAAAAGTCCTTTATTTATTTTTATTTTATTAGTCTAAGGATATGTCTGGGCAAGACTAGTTCTTGAAAGAACTTCTTCTTCCAGACTGTCGATTAGAACTCCCCTTCTTTATTCAACATGTTCCTGCTTATATATTAGAATACAATAGAGTTATTGAGTGCTTTTCTAAAAGTCACTCTATAATAGTGTCTACTCTCTAAAATAACAAATAGTTTCTCTATACTATTAATCATGTATTAACTGTGTACATTTGTAACAGGCGATCATAGAAATTAGGGTGGTTTCTCATTATTAATATTTACGTCATATTTCATACATGAGTACAATTCCAAATAAACGAGTGGAATTGTACTGGTTAAATTGCATACCGATACAATATACTGGAATGTGTATTCCATACAGTTAGCATATGAAATCAAATCTAGTTGTCAAACAAACACACTGAGTCATTTGTCAACAACCGTTTGACCTACCCCAAGTATCCACTTGATACTTTTCGTTCTATTTATTTGTCGCTAGCCAAATGTACGTGTGCATGGATATGTAGGTTTGTTTGTTGTATCGATTTGTTGTTGTTAATGTGTGTTGAAACTATAAGTATAAGTCAAACCAAACACTTAAATTTGGTCTGTACTAATTTGGTTGTTTCTTAAAAATTGTTTGGTCTTCAAGCACTTGTAACTTGAAGATCAGTGTTCAGTAATTAAAACAAAATAAATTCTTTTAACTACTGACTTTATTGAAGTTTTGTTTGAGGTATTTATACAAAAATTATGCATAAAAAAATGCTGACTTAACTAAATGTTATTGAATTAAAATTTATGCTATATTGGCCAATAACAAAACAGACTGTATAAAAGGTATAAATGTAATTTGATCTATTAATAAACAAAATTTACGTTAAATTGGCCAATAAAAAGAAAGACAATATTAACTATATAACATTCAATGCATTCACTAATTATTGTAATATATTAGGGAAATTCTACATTAATTGAATTTAAATATATTGAATCTTAACATTCTCCCCCGCGTTGAACGGATGTTCAACAATGTTGTGGTGATCTTATGTTGCCTAGACCCTTATGATGAAATTCCTTGGCATTGGTGTAGGTGTTTCCAATTCATGTGATTGAAGTTCGGTGTTTTCTGCATTATTTTCTATAGACGATATTGTGTGTGGTTTTCGCCTGGTTGTACACTTTTTACATCTGGACAGTATTATCAATATTGTTACCAAACTAATTGATAGTGCCAGATATCCAATTGCATGATTATGTTCGGAAGGTCCATGATGTTTTGTTCTTTCAAAGATTTTTGTAAAATTGATAGCTCTTTGAGATTTTTGGCGTATATGCTCTCCAAGATTGTCGAGTTCGACTGATTATGGCTTATGGAATTCTGTAATGTTTGTTTGTGGTGATAAAGCTGAAACTGTACCATGACTAGTGTATGATGATCTGATCGTACTAGAGACAGTTTGTCTTCCGTTCATGGTGACGAATTCATGCATTCTGGATCCAGGGTCAGTTGCCCGGATCCCCGTAAGGAGAAATGAGTAATGTCTTTATTGCATACAGCCGTAGCTCTTGAAGATGATAAGGTGGCATATATCCATTGATTTCGATTATTGAGGGGTATCCATTTTGTGTTGGATTTCTCCAGAGTGCACGTTGGTGTTGTTTTGTTGTTGTACAAATTGATTTCACACATGCACGTTTCTGAACCATAATCGTAGCGAATTTGAACGTTGGAACACAGAAACATATCTTGTTTTATTCTATCACAATTGCTGAGTTCCGAATTTGTAAGAATGATGTATTGTTTATGGGATGCTGTTATGCCCATGAAATCAGTACATGGTTTGATGGCTACCATGGTGTTGTTTAGTATGTTGGGTACAGGAATCAAGTGGAACATCTTAAATTGTTCATTTTCAGCCAAGGGTATCGTTATTTTGAAAACTGCATGTTGGTGTGTAAGTCTACCTTGAACCTTCATAAGTTTGAATATCTGCAGTAATTCATCTTTTCCGGCTACAGGAAGAGTCACTGAAGTTGGTGCATGGAGTTTAATTTGATAAACTTCAGCTTGTAACTGTTGCGGAGTCAGTAACAATGGGCTAATTTTCCCATGATGCGTGTCTATGAGAGTGTCCAGAATAGATGACTATATTTTTCGTATGTTATTTAAAATTAGGTTTAATTCTAAGACCCCATTATTGAATAGTTGGGTAAGATGTATCTGGATTAACACATTGTTGATGTCCTGCATTGCTGTTGAATAATTTTTAACTTCTTGTTCGAATTGTTCAAATCTTGCCTTAGCTGCCAATTGAGTTTTTTGTATGACATTGATTGTTGAATCAACAATCGATGTTTGGTTCTTCAGTAAATTTAATAGATGTGATTCATTCTCCTGTACTTGTTGTATTGTATCTGACATATAATCAGCGTATTCAGAATCCAATATGCCAAACAATGAATGAGCAACATTCCCAATTATATTAAATGCTCCTCTTTTACTTCGTAATAGTTGATTCTCAAGTTGTAGATCGTTTTCCATGTGTTTAAAATGGTAAATAATGCTGAGACACGATTCGTTTAGTTTTATCATTCTGCACAGATTCTGTAGGGTTTTCGTGCCATTGACCAAGGTTGATGTTTCAGACCAATAGGCCCCCAGGTCGTAATATACAAAAAGGTTCCATTCAGTGGTTGAAATGGCTGTTGTCCCGATTTCTTCGAAATGAATACCTAATTTTGTTCCAAATCTTTTGTTTTTGACTGGATTTCCAAGTGCCATAGGTAACAGCAAAAGTATCGTAAGTAGTGCTAAGCTGAGATGAGTTGATAGCCCCCTTTTTCCTTTTGGCCTTAGGTTCCTCAGTTGAATCTGAGATGCTGTTGTTGATGGCTGCAGTGTTGTCATCGGACAAGATGAGCTCTTCTGAGTCTGGTTCGATGGGTACCAAAGCGAGCCGATGTATTGGGCGTTTGAGCAGTCCATTTGCTGTTTTGACTTCCACGACTCTGATTATATTATCAGTACCAGAGTGAGTTTTGATAACTCTCGCTAAGGGCCATTTCATGACTGGTAGGTTATCTTCCTTTATTATTACCAGATCGCCAATCTTGATGTTGGGAAATTGTTTATTCCACTTATGACGTTGTTGCAATTGGTTTAAATATTCGGTGGACCATCTTTTCCAAAATTCCTGTTTGAGATGAGCCACGAGTTTCCAGTGAGCGAGTCCTGATGCTTTTATTGGTGTTGCACTACTATCTATTTGTGATACGAGCGCTTCACCAATAAGAAAGTGACCAGGAGTCAAAGCCTCAAGATTGTTAGGATCACTTGACATAGGCGTTAGTGGGCGAGAGTTGAGTATTGCCTCAAGTTCCACTACGATTGTTTCCAGTTCTTCTTGAGTTAACAATGCCGTCGAAACACTGCGTAACAATAGATGTTTGGCAGATTTCACTGCTGATTCCCATAATCCCCCAAAGTGTGGTGCACGCGGTGGGATAAAGTGGAAATGTATTCCTTTTAAGCTAGGAGTTGAGATGATTGATTCCTGCCCCTTCTCGGAATAGATACTTTCAGCTAATTTCGCTAACTGGTTTCTTGCTCCTATGAAATTGGTAGCATTGTCTGAATATATGTTTTAAGGCACCGATAAACGCTTCAGTTGATAGATCAGTGACCAGTTCAAGATGGGTGGCCTTTGTGGCAAAGCAACAAAAAACAGCTATATATGCCTTCGTTGGTCTTTTTCCTCTAACCTTATAATGGTCCGCAATAATCTACACCAACGTTGATAAAAGGTCGGGCTGGAGTAACTCTTGCTTGCGGAAGGTTGCCCATAATTTGCCTACATAATTGTGGTTGTGCTCTAGTGCACCTTATACATTTTTGGACTGTTGATCGTGCCGTTATTTTTCCTCTTATTGGCCAAAAACGCTGTCTGATTAAATTTAGTAGTGCTTGTGGTCCACAATGTTTATTTTCTTCGTGAATCATTGTGAATAAAAGCTTTATGATGGGATCATTGTATGGAATCATCATTGGATGTTTTGCATCGTATGATAGTGATGAAGACTCCAATCGTCCGCCAACTCGTAGGATGCTTGTCTCGTCGAGGAATGGGGACAAACTGACGATGGAGCTCTTTTTATCGATTTCTTTGTTTTTCCGACAATTATTGATTTCCTGCGAAAATTCTGAAGCCTGTATGGTTTTTATAATTATGTGCAATGAACCATCTAGCTCGGCAGGCGTTAATGATTGATGTGAGGGGCGCTGATATTTTTTGATCTTTGAATTTTTGATGAATCTAATTATATACCCCAATATTCTTTGCAATGTTTTGAACGAGTTTTTATGTGGAATTTTGTAAATAAAGTTGTCGTCAGTTTCGGTAACTGCTGAGATTACACTTGTCCCTTTTCTCTCGAGTTCACTGAGGATTTGGAGTTGTTGGGAGAATTTAGGTGGCCACAGCTCTTCTTGTCCATGTAGAAACAGTGGTCCATACAACCATAAATTACATTGAGCAAGTTGAACTGCTGGTAAACCTCTGGATAGTATATTAGTATATCAGCAGGGTTGTCTCTTGATCGGATGTGGCGCCACTGGTCGGGTAACGTCAATGATTGAATTTCGGATATTCTATTAGCTACGAAAGTATGGTACATGGAGGATTGAGCGTTTATCCAGGATATTACTATTTGTGAATCAGTCCATAAAATTGCAGTTTGATTTTTGATTTGAAGATCTGTTTTAATCCTGTGTGTAAGTTGGGCCGCCATAACTGCAGCACATAATTCTAGGCGCGGTAATGTCTGTTGTTTTAATGGAGCAACCCGCGTCTTGGCACAAAGCAGTTGAACAATTACTCGTTTATCCTCAAGAATTGCTCGGATGTAAGCAACTGCACCAAAAGCCTTTTCTGAAGCGTCTGAAAATATATGCAGCTCTGTTTTTACTGGTAGTTCTCCTTTAAAAACGTGTCGAGGAATTTTATAATTGTTTAGACTGTCTAAATCATTTCTGAATTTAGTCCAGGTTGTGTGAAGATCTGCAGGCAATGGCTCATCCCAGTCTAGCTTGAATTGCCATAGCTGCTGAATAAACATCTTTGCCTTGACAACTACAGGTGCTAATAGTCCAAGGGGGTCAAATAACCTTGCGAGATCTGACGTTGCCGTGCGTTTTGTGACAGCCTGTTGATGATTCACTTTCACCTTGATGCCAAAATGGTCAGTTTTAGGCAGCCATGATAAACCCAAAGTTTTGACCGTGCTCGTGTTGTCACTGTTGAAATCTAAATCCACCTCCTGATCACCGAGTGGAATGTTTTTTAGCAGTTGTGGGTGATTTGCACACCATTTTTTCAAATTGAAACCATGCCGTTTCAGAATCGTGATGAGCTCCCTTTGCATCTCAATTGTAATGTTAAGGCTGTCTGACCCTCCAAGTCCATCATCCATGTAGAAATTATCCTTTAACATTTGAGCTCCAAATGGATAATTTATAGCATTTTCGTCGGCGATTTTTTGTAGACATCTTGTAGCAAGGAACGGTGCTGTCCATGTCCCATATGTAACTGTGTTAAGTCTATAGTAATTGACAGGTGCTGATGGATTTTCTCTCCAAATTATTAATTGGTAGTGCCGATCGGTTGGTTGAAGTAAAATTTGTCTATACATTTTTTCGATATCAGTAGTGAAGACAAATCTCGGTAATCGGAAATGCAGCAAAATTGAAAATAATTCATTTTGGACAGTAGGACCCGTATACATCAAATCGTTGAGTGAGTAGCCTGATGAAGTCTTTGCTGATGCGTCGAACACTACCCTAAGTTTTGTTGTCGAGCTGTCTGGTTTCAAAACGTAGTGGTGAGGAATTATGTATTTTGGATCTAATACGGTATCGATATCGACCTTTTCCATATGTCCTAAGTGTTCATACTCCCGCATGAATTTGATGTATTGAAGTCGAAGGTCTTCGTTTTTTAGAAGTCGGCGTTCTAGGCCCAAAAATCTGTTGTATGCCATCGCGTGGGAGTCACCTAAGGCTGTTGGGTTCTCACGAAATGGAAGACTGACAATGAAACGGCCATCTGT
Organism: Cordilura impudica; assembly: GCA_963682025.1. Classification (NCBI taxonomy): domain Eukaryota; kingdom Metazoa; phylum Arthropoda; class Insecta; order Diptera; family Scathophagidae; genus Cordilura; species Cordilura impudica. Next base: position 170,591,919 of record OY821519.1, on the reverse strand, counting down.
ATTGGTGTGAACATGTTGGGTGAAATGTGATTCACATTGTTGTTCTGATGGTGACAGGCCCCTTTTGTTGGCTTCAATCTCGTCAAATTTCCAAAGATGTTCTATGGCTTCTTCCAATGATGTAGTGTCTCCAAATATTGCACATGTGGGCACATATAATGGGTTAGGCGATGGATTTTTTCCCATTGCACCTCCCACAATCCAGCCGAGTTCAGTGTTTTGGAGTGTTGGAAGATCATCGCCTAGATGTATAGTTCCATTTTTAGTTAATTTGAAATAAAACTCTGCTCCAAGTAGCAAATCTATATTTTCTTGCTGATAGAAATGCGGATCTGCTAAGTGAATGTTGTTGGGAATATCCCAAGTTGAAATGTCAAACTGTTGACCTGGTTGTGCGGGAATTATACTTGGGAGTACATAAGCTTCCACGTTTGCTGAGAACTTAAGGTCCCTGGACTTCATAGCGATATTTAGGCGATATTTAGATTTTTTCTGAGTTTCTCCAACACCGTCGAGGCACAGAGAAGCTTCTAATGGTGAAATTGCCAATTTTTGGCAAAGGCGTTTAGATAAAACATTCACTTGCGAACCTGAATCTAATACTGGCCAAATTCATTGGATGCACCGTTTGAAGCTGTAATGATAACCTTCGCTGTTGCTAGAAAGACATAGCCCTGGCGACCCGCACCGATGTTTGCTGCTGCTGATGTAACTGCTACAATGTTTGGTATAGTCATTTTTGCTGGTGTATTTGGATGTGAACTGCTTTGTTTTGAGCTCGAATTTGATGATATTTTTTCTTTTTGTGTATTATCCCTTTTATTTAAATGAAGCAACGTATTGTGCTTTTTTGTGCATTTTCTGCAGCTACTAAAATTGCAGGATTTCGAAGCGTGGTCACTTCTGAAGCAATTGACACATAGATTTTGTCGTTGTACCCATCGTAACCGTTCTGCTTCTGATAATTGCAGAAATCTGCTGCAGTGGTATAATATATGACCACTATTATTGCAAAATTTGCATGTGCTAATATTGTTTCCCGTGGATGTTATTATTGTTGACACCGCCTTATATGTCGGTTTTTCCTTTTGAGTTATTGCCTCCATAGATTGGAACTAGAATTCCAAAAATGACAGAAATTCAGATACAGTTGGCACATCTCTTGGGTTTGCTAATGATTGCATGTATCTGATATGGGTATTCTTATCCAGTTTTTTAATCAATAACTGTATTAGTATCGCATCCCAGGAAGATGTAATTCCTAAGTTATTTAAGGCAAGCAAGCATTCCTTGGTGGTATCATGTAGAGCCTTAAGTGATGGTGCTGATGACGTTACTGGCTGTTGGTGAATTATTTTGTCCACTAAGTTAGCTACCAGGAGCCTTTTGTTGTTATAGCGTTCTTGCAACGTTTTCCATGCAGTACTATAATTTTGCTCCGTTAATGTGAATTGGCTTATCAGATGTTCTGCCTCTCCAGTTAGGTTAGTCTTTAAATACCACATTTTCTGGACTGCTGGGATGTGTTGTTTATCTACCATCTCTGTAAATAGATCATTGAATTGACTCCATTTTAGGTAATCTCCATCAAATTTTGGAATCATTACTTTTGGTAAAGGTAATGGATTTTGTATCATCGACGTTGATGAAGATGTATTATTGGATATATTTTTGTTTTTTATTGATGTAATTGCCACCGCCAGATTACCCAAATGATTTTGAACTTTTTCATTTAGTGCGAAGAAGTCATCCATAATAAAACCAGCCCCTGATGGATCTTCAATTTCTTCGCAAATATTGTCGCATAAAATTTGTATCTGGTTCCAGAGATCGTTGATATTCTTGATTCTAAGCTCATAATATTGGGGCGGTTGAATATCTGTGATAGAAGCTAATCCATTTAATAGCCGCTCTAATGCTGTCATTCTATTTTTAGTTTTCCGGATCAGGCTTTGATGATTTTCGGACGCATGTTGAGTGGTCTGAAGAGCCAATGATTGGGCACCATTATTTTCAATCACAGATGGCATTTGTTTGGTTTCGGATGAAGCGCTTAGTCGGCTAGCCTCGGCAGTAAATATTTGTATATAGGAGGTTGTTAATTCATTGATTTTGGAATAATAATCATCCGTGAAGTATGCATGCTCAGTTCTCAAGCTTTGAGCATCGTCGAACTGGCGTAATTTTGAGTCCTGGGCTTCAAATTGATCCCAGGCCTCTTGTAATCGTCGTCTACGATCTTCATAGTATCCTGCAGTTGTTTTTCTGTCTGCAGAATCTTTTTTAAAGTTTCGTATTATTGCTTGAATAGATTCACCTGTCTTCGATAGAGCATCTAATAATTGCTTTGAGGTTTCCATCGTGTATGTGACTGCAAAATTGTATGTGGATTACAAAATATATCTGTTTTTGTAGCTAAATCTGATGAACAATGATACTTGTGGATGACCGATGTCCTTATGACTTGCGTACCAGGATTAGCTGAACAAGAACGCTTGTGGACAATTGATGTCCTGATGAGTTGTGCACCAGGTTTTTCTGAACAAGGACGCTTGTGGACAATTGATGTCCTGATGTGTTGAGTACCAGGATTTGCTGAACCAGGACTCTTGTGGACAATTGATGTCCTGATGAATTGCGTACCAGGATTTTGCTGAACAAGGACGCTTGTGGACAATTGATGTCCTGATGTGTTGCGTACCAGGATTTGCTGAACCAGGACTCTTGTGGACAATTGATGTCCTGATGAATTGCGTACCAGGATTTTGCTGAACAAGGACGCTTGGGGACAATTGATGTCCTGATGTGTTGCGTACCAGGATTTGCTGAACCAGGACGCTTGTGGACAATTGATGTCCTGATGAATTGCGTACCAGGATTTTCTGAACAAGGATGAAGCGCTGCAGGGCGTGTTTAATCCACTCGTGAGTGTTTCAAGTTCCTTACCACTGGTGGGGGGAAACTTGAATTTCAAGAGTGTTTTGGGGTCACCAAAATGTTAATGTGTGTTGAAACTATTAGTATAAGTCAAACCAAACACTTAAATTTGGTCTGTACTAATTTGGTTGTTTCTTAAAAATTGTTTGGTCTTCAAGCACTTGTAACTTGAAGATCAGTGTTCAGTAATTAAAACGAAATAAATTCTTTTAACTACTAACTTTATTGAAGTTTTGTTTGAGGTATTTATACAAAAATTATGCATCAAAAAATGCTGACTTAACTAAATGTTATTGAATTAAAACTTATGCTGTATTGGCCAATAACAAAACAGACTGTATAAAAGGTATAAATGTAATTTGATCTATTAATAAAGACAATATTAACTATATAACATTCAATGCATTCACTAATTATTGTAATATATTAGGGGAATTCTACATTAATTGAATTTAAATATATTGAATCTTAACAGTTGTTACGGACACTTCATTGTGTTTACATTCATAAAATACGCTACATATACGACAATTCAATCATGATTCGGGCGCGAATCGTGAATGAGAGAGCGAACCGCGAATCCGTGTGAACATAGCATTAGTAAACCACTTATTTGTACTTTTTTGAGTTATACTCTTTTTAATTGTAAGTCTCTTTATTGAGACTTCAATGCAGTTATCTAGAATATAGTCATATATGGCTCCCCTACTATATGAACCAACCTAATTATATTTATATATTTTGTTTGTATAATATTTTTGTTTGTATAAAATCATATTACGTCTATATGAATGCAATGAATGCACATGCAGACGTATCATAATTTTAAGAATAACTTTGTATGTGGGAAACCGATTACACTGAAGTTTTACTTATTTTTAAGTAGCTAATAAGTTTTTTAAATAAAAGAGAATTGTAAGTTTTGAAGTGACAACGAAAAGATAAAGTCGTTTTCTTTGAACATGTAACTATATTCACAATGTTATTTAAATGGTTGTTTTGATTTATATTAACTATTGGCTTTAATTCACTTCTAAATAGTCTTTTATTATATTTAAAAGATTCTATTTCTTTGTATTCATTTTGTCTTTCGTATCTGCATTTAACCGCGATATTAATTGTTTCGTGATCGGATATTTTATTTGTATTGCTACTTTTACCATACATATAATCCATATTTATTCTAACATAATCAATTGACGTTCTTGATCTTTGTGTATATATGTTAATGCCAAAAAGTGAATTCCTTTTTTTTTGGCATTAAATCCGATCATAATTCCCTCAATAAGTTGCACTAATTCGGACTGTGCAAGTAGATAGAAAGTAGTATACGCTTTCTATCTCTTTCCTAAATAAGTACTAAAAATTCAACGTCAAATTTAACTAAATAGGTCGTAGATGCTGTTTCTGACGATTTATTAGCATAAATCTTTTTGTACTAGCAGCTATCAGACTGGTAAGGTCCATTTCGAGTGTTTAAATAAAATACTTCGTTTTGTATTGAATTCCAACACTAATCCTCCGTTGTTTTATTTCTATACTTTCATGTTGAAATTCATACGTTGATCTTTTCCTCCGAGTTAAAATACCTGCAGCTATTTGATCTCTCGTTCTGCTTACTTATCATCTCCTACAAACCAGCTCCACAAGCAGCACATTCACACACATGTTGCGGCCGGTTGGACCGATGATGGGCCATCCCTCTTATGCGTGTGACCGGAAAAGTAGAGAATAACGAAGAATTAATGGGGGTATGGTTAGGAGGACAACTTACCGGTTAACTCTGCATGTAGTGGTAGGTCGGAACCTGCCCTAAGAAGCCAGACGGAGCTAGCTGGCCTCACCACTACAGTGCCTTTGGGGGCACGTAACAATATGGCGCCCAAACAAAATGAAGGTCATCAAAAGATGTGCTGTAAATGTAAAAGTATATATTTCAACTAAATATACTAGCAATAGCCAATTTAAATTTGAAATAGCTTAATGACGGACGCTGTTGTTTTGAGTTTTCGAAAGTTTTGGACCCTATAAACCTTTAAGGCCCGAATCAGGATCAAATCTTGGATTCATGTATAGGTTCGAAATGGAAGAAACTAGAAATAAAAGTACCCGTTCAACCTGTTCTAAGTCAAGTAACCCGGTAGCGTGAAAGGTTTGTTTTTTTTTTGTTAAATGTTTCATTGGTAGGGTGATTGTCAAACTTGTAATTTTAAATGTAGTTTCAGATCAGAGAGGCTTTAGGATACCCTTTCGGAACAGTGATTCGAAGTCAAGAATAGCAGTAAAGTCTATCTGACTTTCCGATAACGTGCGAATTCCATTACATGAATAATGCACAGATATGGAAAGACGCAGGTATTTAAAATTTTGTTAATTTTTTTTTGTAAAGTAAATTTTTGTTTGAAGAACAATTAGAGGCCTATATATTAGGCACACAATAAAATCGCTGAGTCCACACACACGCCCACTTACGCATATCGAAACTTCACCAATTGTGATTGTATTATTTGTTGAATTTTTGGGTAGTATTTGGATTGTAATTCGTACGTCTTGCGGTTTAAATTTTCAAACGTTTTTTTTATGGTATTAACGAGAAAAGTTCTGATAAAGATAAAAAATAAAGCCATTTTTTTAAATTTTTAACTTTATCAAGTTTAAAAGATACATATTTTTTTTTTTGCGCATTTGGAGAAGCCAAATCTCGTGGATTGTTTTTAATTGCAAGTATGCAACAATTATCTCTTTGTTTTATGTCCATAGGACGAAATATCACGATTTTTATCTAGATATTTTTTTTTGTGGTAATCAAGTTTTTTTTTATAAATGGTCAGTTCGAATCTAATTCTCTTTACGAACGGTCGTGTAAATAATTAAAGCGCTTAGAGTACAACTATTTAAAATTAACAACAAGTGTATATTTTTGTTTTTGCAATTGCCTATTCTTGATCTCATTTGAACTCACGTGGTAGACAATCCAACTTATAACAGGAATAAAAATTTAGCGATGGCCCGAGGGGCCAAATCTTCATCAAAAAGAAAGCTTGTGAACAAGAAGATGACAAAACTTCCTCCGGGTTTTGTTAACCCGAACATCGCGTCAACTTCCAGCAACAAATTTAGCCTGCTTGCTGGCCTCAATGATATGGACGTAACTCCTGCATCAAATATTAATGATATTAAACAACACAAACCTCCACCTATAGTTGTAGAAGCCAACGCCTCATTTGCAGAAATACGAAAACTACTTGGTAAAGATTGTATTTTCAAACGTACTTCAATTGGTACCAAAATATTTGCTCCAACTAAAGAATTGTACGAATGCTATAAGCAAATTCTTAAAGAGGGTAAAATGGAGTTTCATTCATATGGCTCCAAAGATAATAGGTTATACACAACCTTTCTACACGGTTTACCCCGCATAAACTCTGAGGACATCACCGAAGAGTTAAAAAACTACAACCTATCCCCTTCTTCGGTGGCTGAAATAGTCACCAAATTCAGTTCGAACAACAATGCTGTTTACAAAGTTCAATTTGTTCGTAAAAATTTTAACCCAACTGCCTTAAAAAATGTAAGGACAATTTCCAATATCATAATTTCTTGGAAAAAATACAAATCTAGATCCAGAAATTAAACAACTCAATGCTGGAACTGCTTAATGTATGGCCATGGCGGTGAACATTGCCATCGAAGTGCTGCATGTATGTGCAGAACAACATCATACAAGTGTGTGTCCGTTTAACACAAATGAAAAAAGACCAGCTGTTTTTACATGCTTTAATTGCAAAAAACATGGAAAAGAGAGAACTGATCACTCTGCAAACGACATCAACTGTCCGTTACGTTCTCTCTATTTGGAAACTATAACAAGAGTAACTTCCAAAAGTCATAACAACAGCAGGCAACAACAAAATATTTAATTTCAATCAAAGGTTGATTTCCCAAATTTAAGTAACAACAACACAAATTGTAACAATAACATCAATAATAACAGCAAAGCTACATATGCTAACCAGCTGAAAACAAACAACGATTTATTTAGCATTGATGAGCTTTTTGATATTTTCACTACAGCTATGGATGATTTGCATAAGTGCACCTCAAAAGTACAACAAATCAAAGTTGTAAAGTCAATGGTAAAATACGCCCATGGATTATACTAATAATTTAAACGAATTCAAAATGCTTCACTTGAATGCTAATGGCATTTCAAACTTTTCTAAATTTAAAAAATTTGAGATACTAATTGAACGAGAAAATATTAAAATAGCGTCTTTGAATGAAACTTTTTTTTCAGGAAATCATAGACCCTATTTTAAAAATTATTATTTATATAGAAGTGACAGAACAGATGCAAGAGGAGGAGGAGTAGCTCTGTTAATTCATAAATCTGTCGCTCATAAAAACCTCTTTATTTCAAACACCTACCTCATCAATCGAAAACATCTCAATTGAAGTTATTATAAATAATAGACCTATTGTTGTATCTTCGTTATATTCACCAAGATATACTCATAACTTCTGTGTTGATATCTTGAACCTAACACCTTCCACCAAAGAATATATAGTTTTTGGTGACCTAAATGCCAAACATTGTTCATGGAATTGTCGTTCAAATAATACTGCAGGAATCGCACTTAACAACCTACAGCAATCAAGCAATTTTTTATTCACTATCCTAATAGTCCAACCCTATTCCCCCATCAACACAATCGCGAAGCATCCACAGTCGATATTATTTTAAGCAACTCCGCTTTAAATATAGACGTAAAAACAATGGATTACGAAATACCATCAGACCATCGCCCCATTATATGTACACTTAAAAGGTCAATGGCCTTGCAGGTTGACCTCAATTATTATGATTATAGTGCAACCAACTGGAACATTTATATGAATTTTTTAGACAATAAAATCACGTTATATTCCGATATATACAATACCAAGGCAGTAATTGATCAGGAAATCCAAAAATTTATAAATCTAGTTTTCGAAGCAAGGGATGTGTCTACACCTAAAATAACTCAACAAAATAATTACACATTACCAGAAAGTACTGTGAAATATATAAAACTAAGAAGAAGCTTTAAAAGAAAAAGCCAACGATCTTCAAATATAGCCGAGCAAACTTTTTATAATCAATGTACTAAGTTTCTAAGTAACATGATTGATAAAAGTATTAATTCGGAGCGCAATAAGAAATGGTCTCAATTATTATCCAATTTAAAACCAGGTGATAAATCGTTTTGGAAAATAAGCAGGAACTTGCGAGGAAAAGGAAAAAATCAAATCTCTCACCTTGAGGTTGGAAATACAAGGATAACATCTGATAAGGACAAGGCTGAAGTCCTGGCAAATACATTTGTCAAAGCAAATAACCTCACTTCGAATTACAACCACTCAGCGGATATAGTAATAAATACAACAGTAAATAATTTTAAGAAGGAAAATCCCAATTCTGAGTCAGCAATTTATACATCTCTAGAAGAAGTAATGAATATTGTCTCATCAATAAAACCCTCAAAATCTCCTGGTTTTGACAATGTTCCCAACCTGCTCTTAAAGAAACTACCACTCAAAGCTCTAAAATTACTGGTTATAATATTTAACAGCTGCATCAAACTCAACTATTTGCCAAACCATTTCAAAAATGCTAAGGTTATAGCTATTAACAAACCTAGCAAGCCAAAAACTAACCCAAACAGCTACAGACCTATCAGTCTATTAAGTAACTTTGGTAAAATATTTGAAAAAATTCTACATTCTCGTCTTAGTGAATTTGTAACGACCAATTCTATTGTTGCTAAAGAACAATTTGGATTTAAAAAAGGACATAGCACTACTCACCAAATAATCAGAATTAAAAATCAAATAATCACCAATAAAAACAATAAACGTTCAACGGGTGTAATATTGTTAGATATTGAAAAAGCGTTTGACACCGTTTGGCATAATGGCCTCTTATTTAAACTTCTTGATGCAAATATACCAAAATATCTATGTAAACTTATTTCAGATTTCATTCACGACAGATCTTCTTCATGAAGAAACCGGTTATGAAAAAATTATCGATTTCATATCAAGGATTAATAACAATTACTTTGCCAAAATTGAAAATTCCTCTTACCCACTGCTAAGAGAATGTATAGAAATAACTTAAAATTAAAAAAGAAATCACCAAATTGAAAATTATATGCTTATAGAGGTCTATTATTACTAATAAACCTCCTATAAGCATATAAACATTTTCAGATAGTATTTGAATATATTAAATCATATAAAGGTTTTTTCCTCCCATTTTCCTTTAAAAATCATTAAAAAATAAAATAAAAACTATTTAATATCTTTAGATCCTATGTATTATTTGTTGCAATATCTATATGTAAAAATAAGATCTCATATGTTCAAATTTGTTAAAATATGTAAATAAAGGAAGAATATATAATTGAATTGAATTGACAAAACCGTTTTTATTCATTTTTTTATATTCATTTTCTTTATTATATTTTTTTTTATTCATGTTTATAATTCTTTTTTAGATAGCCGTTTTTTTTTACTTCATATAACAAACTGTTTTTTTATTAATTTTTTTTTTTGATATTTTTATTATATTTTTTGGATTCATATCCATTTATAAATTTTGGTAATTTATCAGTTTTTTTCCTTTATTGTCCATCCGATTCTTAGTTTGTTTTATCGATCCGTTAAAGTTTTGTTTGTTGTTGTGAGGAGTTTTTGATTGTTTTAAGACACAGAAATAGATGTCAAAACAAGAAAAGGCAAAATTGAAAAGACAGAGGCATAGGGATATCTCCTTTGATTTGAATAGATCTTCTCCACAAGTTAAGGAGAAATACACGAAAAATAATAGAGCAGTAAGAATGCCACCTCCAGTAGACTCGGATATGGTGGACATATCCAAAACAATAAATACAGGCGCGAGGCCGAAAACGCGAAGCGACTCGCAAAACCAGAATTGTGGAGCCCGAAGTGTAGGTTTTCATGACGATATCTCACCATCTGTGAAAGAAATGGTTGGCGAAAGTGTTGAGGAGATGAGGAAATCATTAGGTAAATCGATAGAGGAAATTGTAGGTGAAAAGGTCAGTAGGGAGATGAATAAGGTTCATGAAAGTTTGGCAATGTTAGGAGAGGCAATTCGTACATTGACTCTGAGAGATTCGAGAAGGGAAAATGTAGAAAATCGTAACGTACCCAGCTCCGATGCCAATATAGATCATCCCAATACTGCCCATCAAAATTATGCATTTCCTCCTCCAGAAGGCAACTACAGGCAGACAGCTCCGCAATATTACCCATCAGCAGCACCACCGATGATGACAACGGTACCACCTCCTGTGTTTCATCCATCTTACTACGTGAATAAAACGAGAGTGGATAGATTTGGTTTGAAATTTGATGGAAACGAGGCACGACTTTCAATCGAGTCGTTGGTATTTCGCCTAGAATACTGCCAAAGGCAATACCAAGTGCCGTGGAAGGAAATCCTCGACTATTTTCATTTGTTAGTGACGGGAGCAGCATTGGATTGGTACTGGCTCCACGTAGAGACCAACCGTGTTACACAATGGGAAGACCTACGACACTCGATGCTGAGTCGGTTTAGAACTCACCGCACTAACCTCGATATAATGCACGAATTGGTCGAGAGAAAACAAAATGCAGAAGAAACAATCGACAATTATTTCTACCATATAAACTTGTTCAGATCCAAACTACAAACACCGATCTCCGCGTTTGAAATGATCAAACTGGCGAAGAGAAACCTGAGGGAGAGCATCGCGCGCATTGTCTATCCAATTAGCGTGAATTCACTTGAACAGTTGAGGGTGGAATGCGTAGAAGCGGAAATAAATTTTCCCCGACGCGAAGTTAGACCCACTCCATCTCAACCACAACGAAGATACGTGAATGAAATTGAAATTGAATATGGGGACATAGAAGAAACGCCCATTAATGAAATCGCAGCGGTGAATAACTCGACAATTTGCTGGAACTGCCAACAACAGGGTCACATGTTTATAGACTGTCCTTCAGTACAAAGGAATCTTTTTTGCGACAAGTGCGGCAAGGCTGATGTCATTTCGCCGAATTGCCCGAAATGCAAAATTCGGGAAAACTCGAAATGGAGCGTGATTTCGACGGGGGAATCACGTTCCTCGAGAGACAACAATACCAGCAATAACAACAGAACAAAATGTTAAACAATTTGCGAAAATTCGACACTATTTGCCTAAGGAAATACGGGAGCAAAATTACCAGATAATTCGACAGAGAATTTTTAATGAAGATCCACTGCCAGACCAAATAAGCAAGGAGACGAATGGTAATGAAGATTTGCCAGGTTTTGTCCAACAACGACAACAACATAAACATTTATCCAATGCGAAATACAGGCAATGTTTGAAGCTACGGTCGGATTATTTAAAAAGAAAATCGAACAGAAAAATAATTATAGAATCCATAAATCATGATCACTAAAATATAGATCCCAGACCATACGCCGAAATAATTATCGAAGGCAAAACATATAAGGGCCTGTTAGACTCAGGAGCCTCGATAAGCGTTCTTGGCAGAAATTGCAGAGAGATGTTAGAAAGCTTGCATACCAATATGCAACCTCTTTTCACAAATGTATATGCGGCAAACGGTCAAGCCCATAGAGTTTTGGGAAAAATTAAATTAGATGTTCAATATAAAAATGAAATTAAGAATATAAATTTTTATCTATGCCCTGATTTAGAGCAGGAAATTTATTTAGGAGTAGATTTTTGGAAAATACTTAATATTGCTCCGCAAATCATGGCGGCGGAGGAAATTAATCTGGAGGTCGTCAGAGAGATGCAACGGGATAGCGATAGCGACCCCCACAGAATGAAAATGCACGATCTGACTGAGCAACAAAATCAACAACTCCAAGAAGCTATAGGCAAATTTCCGACATCCCAGAAAAATGGTTTAGGGTGCACCAACCTTGAAAAACACCAAATCAAATTGATTGAGGGTACCAATCCTGTTAAGGAAAGGCACTACCCAATGTCACCGGCCGTCCAGGACATCGTGTACGCCGAAATTGGTAACATGCTCGCATTAAGAGTAATAGAGCAAAGCGAAAGCCCCTGGAGTAACCGTACCACGGTGGTTAGGAAACCAGAAAAAAATCGGTTCTGCTTAGACGCACGCATATTAAATGACGTAACGATAAAGGATGCTTATCCCCTACAAAATATCAATGGGATTCTTAGTCGCATAGACCAAACCCATTTTATAAGCAGCGTCGACCTGAAGTATGCCTTCTGGCAAATAGAACTTGAAGAAGATGTGAAACAGTGTACAGCATTCACAGTGCCAGGGCGACCGCTGTATCAATTTCGGGTAATGCCGTTTGGTCTATGTAACGCGGCTCAGAGGTTATGTCGTCTTATGGACAAAGTGATCCCGGCAAGGCTGAAGGCTAATGTGTTCATATACCTAGATGACCTGCTGATAATATCGGACGAGTTTGGTACACATGTGAAATTATTGGAACAAGTGGCCGATTGTTTAAAAAAGGCGAATCTAACAATTGGTCTGAAAAAATCAATGTTCTGCTTTAAAGAACTGAAGTACTTAGGTTTCATAATCGGAGGAGGAATGCTTAAAACAGATCCCGAAAAGGTAGCAGCAATTCAGAGAATATCATTGCCAAAGTCACCGAGGGAGGTAAGAAGCTTTTTAGGGACTGCCGGCTGGTATCGGCGGTTCATAAAAGATTTCGCGTCAATTTCGGCAGCCCTAACGGATACGTTGAAGAAAGGAAAAAGTTTGCAATTACAACAGAGGCAGAAGAGGCTTTTGAAACATTAAAATATTATTTGACCACCGCTCCAGTTTTGCGCCACCCCGATTTTAGCAGACAATTTTTTATCCAGTGTGACGCCTCTGAGTACGGGATCGGAGCAGTTCTTTTTCAGAAAAACGACAGTGGAGGGGAGAATCCCATAGCGTTTTATTCGCAAAAGTTCAACTCCTGCCAAAAGAACTACTCCGTGACCGAAAAAGAGTGCCTGGCGGCCGTCATGGCTGTAAAACGTTTTCGGCCATACGTCGAAATGATGAAATTTACCGTCATAACCGACCACGCCAGTCTGAAATGGTTGATGTCGTTGAAAGACTTAAGTGGGCGTCTGGCTAGATGGTCGCTGCAGCTGCAGGCGTTCAATTTCACTATCGAACACAGAAAAGGGTCAGAGAATGTTGTCGCGGATATGCTCTCCCGTATGGCGGTACAAGTCGAGGAAATCGCGGATGATTATTTCGATTTCGAAACAAACGAATTTGAAAGCGAGGATTATTTGGCATTGATAGAGAATATTGCACAAAACAAAAGCAAATTACCAGACTTAAAAGTCGAAAACGGAAAAATTTTTAAAAAACCTGTGTATGATAGAGACGAAAATCTTGAAGAGAATATTTGGAAGCTATGGGTTCCCCAAGATATCACCCACATTCTAATTGAAAAAGCGCATGACGCAACGACATCAGCACACGGCGGCATACATAAAACGTTGAATCGATTAAAGCAGTTATATTATTGGCCAAAAATGACAACCCAGGTCAGAAACTATGTATCGAATTGTCAGGTCTGTAAAGAGTCGAAACCGTCGAATCAAAATTTAAGACCGACGATAGGAGAGGAAATGCAAACCGAAAGGCCATTCCAAAAACTGTACATAGATTTTCTCGGAAAATATCCACGATCAAAAAGGGGCAATGCATACATTTTTATAGCAGTCGATCATTTTTCAAAATTTACCTTCATAAAGGCCATGAAAGATGCAACAGCCAAAAATGTAGTACAGTTTTTAGTTCAGGAAATTTTTAATAAATTCGGAGTTCCCGAAACAATACATAGTGACAATGGTCAACAATTTGTGTCTACGATATTTAAGGAGATGATTAACAGCTACAAAATCAATCACCTGAAAACCGCATTTTATTCACCACAATCGAACGCCTCTGAAAGAGTTGATCAATCTATATTGGCAGCGGTGAGGTCCTATTTAGAAAAAGATCAGCGAGATTGGGATCTTTATCTTTCGGAGATAGAATGTGCGTTAAGAACATCATTACATTCATCAACAGGAAAAACACCATTCTTTGCGCTGTTTGGTTATTATTGGTACGCAAATGGGGCAGATTACCACCTTGCCCGGAAATTAAAATCTCTGACTGATCATAACATTGTTTCATTAGATAGGGAAGACCGTAGAAAGCTGATTCAGGAAAAAATTATAAACAATATGCACCAAGCATACAATAAGAGCGCCATGAGGTATGATAAACAGGCTAGAATGACGACATTTAAACCAGGGCAAGAAGTTTATAGGCGAAATTTTGCACAATCAGATTTCAAGAATAACATAAATGCTAAATTCTGTAGAAAATTTTTGAAGTGCAGAATAGTAAAGCCAATTGGCAATAACATGTATGAATTAGAAACCCGTAATGGTAAAACAATACGAGTTTTTCATACGAAAGACATTAAAGTCTGAAAAAGTGCAATAAAATAGATGTAAACTATGATAGATCAACCCCTCAAGTGCAATATAGGATTACGAGTGCAATATAGTTTTAAGTATAAGTAGTTACTCGTCCTATATGTACCTCATAATGTCGTCCGATTAAAATAAAAAGACCTGTGATACAAAACCTTTCCTTTAAGGGTAATAAAAATTGATATCAGTGTAGCAAAGTAGAGGTTAGCTTGAATTATAATTTTTCACCCGACAACTGTAAAAGTGTTGGCTACGGTCACTCTGTACTTATAATGCAAGTGACAGTATAATTGGTGTTCGTCTACAATGACTAATTCTCTGTTTTGTCAAACCAAAAGCTACCGTTTCTAAGCTGGTTATATGTATAACCGTTATTGTACTATTAGTGCGTTTCCATTGACACCCTGGGGAACTATGCCATTAAGGGCTAGGAATCGTTAGTCACCTTGTACAATAACGAAATCTGAGTCCGAAGTTACAGCGTGGCAGACAAAAGAATTGAATTAAGTACAAAGTTTTTCTTAATGACGTGAAAATATTTGTGTCATTGTGACTACACAATTATTGCTGACAAGCGTTTTAAGTATGGAACCCGTAGCAAACAACTAAAAAGACTGAATAAGGAAAAAAAAAAAAACCAAATGCAAAACGTTTAAGCATGAGTCTACGATAAACTGAGGGCAGCAATGTAGTAAAATATAATATATAAAGTAAGATAATATAAGAAATAAAAAGGGAGATTAGAAAGAAAACTCATGTGAACACTATAGGAAGGATTTTGAGGCAGCAATGCAAACCGAGGAAAATAAAAATCTGAAAGGGAAAAGAGAGAGCAAATAAATCTTGGTGGATGCTAAATATTTCATGAACTTACCTGTAGTGCCCGGCTTGAGACATCTCAGGGCGTGAGAATTCCCCACGTTGGGACAAATTAAGCTCGACTTAGGACAAGCACCCTTTAGCGAAGGTCTAAGGAAAAGTCGAAAATAGTGAGTCGAGTTTTTCTTTGGTTCTCAAAATAAGTTTTTTTTGTAAGAATTCACTCTTTGAAAAGTCTGACCTGAAGTTTTTCCGATAAGTTTTATTTTTTTTGTTAAAGAATTTATTAATTCAAAATTCTGATGAAAGTTTTTATTTTTTTTGAGAGTATGCAAAGAGTGGTTGCATATAAAACACTGACTGGGAAAGTCGCAATGAAGTTTTTTTAGAATCATGTGTGGGAGGTTTTGACCTGAAAGCTCCAATAGAATTTTATAGTTTTTTTTTTGTTTAGAGAAGTGATCCGTGTAAATGAAAACCGACTTTAGTTTATGTAGCAAAGAATCCCCTCTAAAACCCTGGCCAGAAACACGGAAAAGTTTCATATTAAAATTAGGTAAGGAATTAAAGAGTTTGGTATGTGGGTTTTTTTTTTAAATATATTTAAAAAAATAAATAAATAAAAGGTGGGTCAACAAAGAATTCATTTTTTACTTACTCTGACAGGAAAAAGAAACGCCCGCACACCGTTCCTCCGGCGTAGACTGTGGGAGCCGCGGAGTTTTGTTGCGGCCGGTTGGACCGATGATGGGCCATCCCTCTTATGCGTGTGACCGGAAAAGTAGAGAATAACGAAGAATTAATGGGGGTATGGTTAGGAGGACAACTTACCGGTTAACTCTGCATGTAGTGGTAGGTTGGAACCTGCCCTAAGAAGCCAGACGGAGCTAGCTGGCCTCACCACTACAGTGCCTTTGGGGGCACGTAACACCCAGCGAATCAACATTTTCATGGTCCAATCGAACCGGATTAGGAGAAGATATATTATACTCATCTTCATTATTACTGTCATCTGTAACCAGCACTCGCCTACTCCAAACAACATAAAACAGGTACGTTTGTTTATTGTTTATTGCGTTTGATAGTGCTACATACTTTTTTTTTTACAAATTAAAATAAATTAAATCAAATAAAGTGAAACCTAAAAATTATAAACCTGCCAAGACACAGGAGTTTTTTAGAAAATATTCGTTTAGGGAGTTTATTGTGAAGAAAAAGTATAAAGGGAAAAATAAATGAAAAATAAAAATCCCGTCGGGAAGTGTGAAGTCCAAAGTGTAAAGTTCAAAGTTTTATTTTCTCTTATTATGAAAATACACATACACATACACCTTCTCTTATAGATTTCCCCTTCGAATAAATAAACATTGCGAATTCTCCTACTTTTTTAACTACTTGCCTTATCAAGGACGATCTTACCTCTGTACTATTTTCCCCTTTCATAAGTGTCTACTCTTTCTTTAATAACTGTCCAGTGCTAGTAAGGGGTAATACTACACTCTTAGTTGTGTGTTTCTTATTCATTTCGTTTTTTTTTCTTTTTCTTCTACCTAGTCGATCACACTATAAGAGTCTCTTAATTGCTTTTCCCCTCCACTCTTTCTTATTGGAATAGAAATCAATCTACGTATACGCACATTAACGTACATATGTACGTATGTTAACATTTCTTCCTATTTGACCATTGCTCTGCAGCTTAAAACCAAAATCTCTTTTCTTTTAATAAGTTCAAGAGTTTCTTCGTTGTACTTTTTCCATTAGAGGAGAAGTTAAAATTGCATTTTTTTTAATACACAAACACACACACTAACTTGTGTCAACATTCATGTAGTTGATATTTGAAAATTGTTCAGCAGCTTAAAAACTCTCTTTTCCAATAAAGAATATATATTAATACAAACCATATTAATATTAAGAGGGTCATTAAACTTCTTTTGATATTTGTATTCTTCCTTTAAAGTGAACTTCCAGTATTTTAAACATATATCGTAGGCTGAAATTTTAAAGGGCAAACTTTTAACTGCTTTAATCCGTGCAAATATTCAATAGAAAATTGTAAACACTTTTCTACTAATTTCAAAGAAGACTCTTACGTTTAGCAGTTCAAAATTTTTCAAACAAATTTTAAGATTTTTTTTCAACATTTCATTGCAAAACTTTAAGATTTTCCAAACAAATTTTAAAATTTTCCAACCAAAGTTTAAAATTTTATAAAGAAATTATAAACAAATTTAAAAATTTTTCAAAGAAATTATTATGTATGTTTACTTATTGAAGTTTTTCAAATAAATTTAAGAGTTTTGCAAACATACCAAAAGTTTTTTTTATAAACAAATTTAAAAATTTTTCAAATAAATTTAAGAGTTTTGCAAACATACCAATAGTTTTTTTTAAAACAAATTTAAGATTTTATCCAATAATTTTTTAGAATTATTTTTCCAACATATTTTTAAAATTTTTCGAATAAGTTTTAAAGTTTTCCAAACAAATTTGGAAAATTGTTCAAACAAATTTAATTTTTTTTTTTAAACAAGATTTTTCAAACGAATTTTAAGGTTTGTTCAATCAAGTTGTGAAATTTTATAAACAAATTTAAATTTTGTTTTTCCTCCAAACAAATTTACGGGATTCCGTTTCAAACAAATTTCAACCAATTTCTAAGTTTTTTTCAGACAAATTTTCAAATTTTTCCAAACAAGTGGTTCAACCAAATTTTTAAAGTTTTTTCAGACAAATTTTAAAATTTTTCCAAACAAGTGGTTCAATCAAATTTTTAAAGTTTTTTCAGACAAATTTTAAAACTTTTAGAATTCTTTGAGCAAATTTTCAAATTTCTCAAACGAATTTTAAAATTTTTTTTCCAACAAATTTTAGAATTCTTTTTTTTTTTTTTTTCAACCAATTTCAGAATTTTGCAAATAAATTTTGTTTTTCTGATTTCATCCAATATTCGGATACCGATTATAATTATTTTTATATTTTGTTTTTTTTTTATGTGAACTTTACTTTGAGCTTTGTCTGGCGGATAAACTTGTCCGAGTATTTTTATTCCATAAGGTACTCTTGAATAATTGCTTTCGATTGAGTTAGCTCCCAATATTTTGCTGATTATCAAATTTCGAATCCATTCGACATGTCTTTGGATCATTTTATTCGTTTAGCGGATAGCTTAGTTGAATTCGATTCTGACTTTTCAGATAATTGTTATCCTATCACCTCTCTTCATGCTATTGAAGTGCACAGGGATGAAATAAAGAATCTTTGGTCAAGAATCCAAACCGCTTACGAAAAACTTGTCTTCGAAGTAGAAAGCGAAGATGACAGTAAAAGGAAAAAGGACTCAGATCATAGAAAATTAGAATCATTGAAAGTTAAATACAAAAGTACTTATATTACTTACTGTAATTGTCTAGCTAAACTGTCAGAGCTGTATGATGCTCGACAATCTGTGTCTATTAATAAAGTAAGCCCTCCAGAATCTGAAGCTAATTCTTCTCAAGCCTGAAATAATTCCAATAGTTTTCATCTTCCGCCTTGTGATATCGAGGTCTTTAATGGCGATTATTTGCTTTGGCCCACTTTCCAGGATTTGTTTACGGCAATATATATTAATAATTCAAAATTAACTCCTATTGAAAAACTTCTTCACCTTATCAAAAAAACTGCTGGTGAACCGAGAGACATAGTCAAGAAAAGTCTATTGACAAATCAAGGGTTTGATATAGCCTGGACAAGTCTTTGTGCTCGGTATGAAAATCGCAGAGTACTCATCAATGGGCACCTCCGAATATTATTCAATCTACAGTCCATAACTTCAGAATCTGGAAGTGCGATTAAACAGCTTCAACGCGATATATCGTCCTGCATTTCTGCTCTTCAGTTATACGATATCGATGTTGCAAGTTGGGATCCAATATTTGTCTTCCTTTGTACCAATCGTCTCCCGCATACAACTTTGAGCTTATGGGAACAAAGTCTGAGCGATAAGACATCCATCCCAAGCTGGTCTACTTTAGACACTTTCCTAACAAATCGGTATAGGACATTAGAATCCATTGCTGAAAACCGTACTCATTCTAACGTCAAATACAATGAATCTAAAGCTAAAATTTCGGATCCAAGCAAAATTAATGCATTTCAGAATAATATTTCAGAACCAAACTGTTCATTGTGTCCCAACGATTCACATATTATTCGAAAGTGTCCAAAATTTCTTAAAATGAACTATTCTTTGAGGTTTTTAGAAATTAAAAAACAAAGATTATGCTTGAATTGTTTTTCAAAAACTCATAGCGTGAAAAGCTGTAATAGTAAGCACAATTGTTTTAAATGCAACAAGCGTCATAACACTTTACTGCATAAAGAAAGTGATATTTCTAAGCCTCCTTATTCCGAGCAGCTACCTAGTACGAGCAGTAATTGCAACCTTAACCCACACTCAGCTCCATTTTCAGCTAGATCAAATTCTCAACCAATACAGTCCACAAATATTTCGGGGGTTGGAGTGGTTCGAAATTGTTTCGCTTCAAATTCCAAGGGTGTATTGCTAGGTACTGCAATAGTAAACATATGCCATTTAGACATGAAATATAAAGCACGAGCTCTTATAGATTCTGGATCTGAGGGTACTTTTATTTCTGAGCGCCTGTTTAATCTCCTTAAACTACCTTCCCAACGTACAAATGTACAAATTTCAGGATTAAACAACACTATATCTGCTAAGGTTCAACGGGAATGTTCATTAGTACTTGGCTCTAGATTTTACAATAATGTAGAGATATCTGTTAACGCTTTAGTCGTTCCAAACTTAGCAGGTAATCTTCCAACTCAATCTGTAGCACCCTCAATATTTTCCAATCTTCCCGAGATCCAGCTAGCTGACTCTCAATTTTATAATAGTTCCAAAATTGATATCCTGATTGGTGGTGATTTGATTCCATCAATCATGCTGGCGGGGATAAAACATGAAGTTTGTGGCTCCTTGATGGCGCAAGAAACTGTATTCGGATGGATACTTACTGGTCCAATTGCACTTTATCCATTCACATCTTATTCCACATTAGCCTCGTATGTGTGCGAGATCTCTCTAGATAAAGAGATCTCACGTTTTTGGGAGGTGGAGAATCTTCCACGGAAGAACTTGATGTCCCCATCCGATAAATTTTGCGATGATCTGTACCATAGGACCACAAAAAGGAATGAAGATGGCAGATATATAGTTTCGTTGCCATTTAAGGAAGGATATCCTGAGAAACTCCATCTTGGTCAATCCCGATCGAGTGCTGTTGCACAGTTCTATAGAAATGAAGCTAGATTACTTCGAACTCCATCCTTTAAAAATGAATATGATGAAGTTGTACAAGAATATGTGCACTTAATCATATGTACGTAGCCACTTCTCCTGATTTTCTTAAAGTTCCTTTGCATTATTACTTACCTCATCATGCGGTGATTAAACCAGAAAGTACAACCACAAAGGTCCGTGTGGTTTTCAATGCTTCAGCTCCATCCTCCAATGGGTTAAGTTTAAATGATATACTCCATATAGGTCCAGTTCTACAAAATGACTTAACTCTCTTGATACTTAAATGGCGATTTTTCCGATATGTGTTCAATGCTGACATTCAAAAGATGTACAGACAAATATTAGTGAATCCAGAACACACTCCCTATCAAAGAATTATATTTCGGAAAGATCCAAATCAAATCATCCAAGATTTTGAATTGAAAACCGTTACCTTTGGGGTCAACTGTGCTCCATATTTAGCTATTCGGACCATATTGCAACTCGCTGATGATGTTCAAGCAATTTATCCAATTGCTAGCAATATTCTCTGAAATTATATGTATGTTGATGATGCGCTGGCCGGTGCTCACTCTATTCCAGAGGCAAATAAATCCAAAAATGAGCTCATCCTTGCTCTTAAATCAGCTGGTTTTTCACTGAGAATATGGACAGCAAATTCCAAAGACGTCCTTTCAGATCTCCCGCTAGAACATCTCCTTAATGAAGATTTCCTCGACTTTGAGAATAGCAGTACAGCGAAAACTTTGGGAATCCGTTGGAACGCTCGGTCGGATTTATTCTATTTTACGACAAAGCCTTTTCCTGAATCCTCCGAATATACGAAACGAGAAGTATTGTCTCAAATTGCCAGACTATTTGATCCTGCTGGATGGCTTTTTCCTTGTGTTGTGCTCGCTAAAATCCTTATGCAGAAGATATGGATTGAAGGAACAGATTGGGATGACGTCCTTTCTGCAGATTGCCTTTCTCAGTGGAAAAGTTTTCAATCCAATTATTCAGCAATTAACGACATACATATTCCTAGATGGCTTAATTTTATTCCAAATGCTGAAATTCAATTCCATGGATTCTGCGATGCATCCGAGAAAGCATACGCAGCAGCATTATACATCCGAATAGCTAATGGTAACTCCATATCCACTCACTTGGTCTCTTCAAAGACCATTCCATTCCTAGATTGGAGCTCTGTGGAGCCGTTCTATTAGCAGAAATGATAGACAACCTTATTCCAAAGTTAGATATTGACAACTACTCTACTTTCTCTTGGACTGATTCCACAATCGTGCTTTCCTGGCTAGCTAAACCCCCGTGTTCGTGGGTGACCTTTGTCGCTAATAGGATTTCAAAAATAGTTCAGATAGTTGAACCCCAACATTGGTCTCATGTCACATCAGAAAATAATCCTGCAGATTTAGCTAGCCGTGGTATTTTCCTCAAGATATCATTCACAATGACATTTGGTGGCATGCGCCGCAGTGGCTTCAAGATTCCAATACAAATTGGAATTGCCCGAAGTCAAAACTTTTCCAGAAACTGATCTGGAAAGGAAGCCCATGAAAGTTCATTTTACTTACTTCCAAAATTTTGATGATATTTTAGAACGCTTTTCGCCATATTCAAGGGCAGTGGGAGTCATAGCATATATGTATCGATTTTATTATCGAACATATCCGGCATGTCACTCTAGATTTCACAAAGAATCGATTATTGTAACTAGCTCTGAAATCGTTGTTGTACGTGACAAGCTTATTGCTACGTGCCAAAAAGCGTTCTATCCTAGCGAATACCAAGCACTGTCTTCAAAAAAGTCCCTAGCTTCTTCGAGTCCAATTACGAACTTAAATCCGTTTCTCGATCAAGAAGGGTTAATTCGTTCGTGTGGTAGACTTGAAAATTCTCCAGGATTATCATACAACGAAAAACATCCTATAATTCTTCCGTACAATTGTCAATATTCACGGCTCTTAGTCAAGTTCGTTCACGACATAACCCTTCATGGAGGTAATCAGTTAGTTCTTCGTATTATCCGGAATCAGTACTGGATTCCAAAGGTCAAGAATCTGATTCAAGCTACGATTAACAAATGTAAATCCTGTATTTTATACAAGAAAAGGTGTCAAAAACAGAAAATGGCTGCATTACCTCCTGTAAGATCCGAAATTTCCCGTCCATTTACACACACTGGTCTCGATTTCGCAGGCCCTTTCGACATTAAAAGTTACTCCGGAAGAGCATGCCGGATTACAAAAGGATATGTGTGTATATTTGTCTGTTTTTCTACAAAGGCAATACACTTAGAAGCCACATCAGATTTGTCCACTTCTGCATTCCTAGCTGCCTTCAATCGCTTTGTTTCACGACGTGGGTGTCCGCTACATCTCCATTCTGATAATGGAACAACATTTGTTGGTGCTTCCAGGACACTTGCCAAAGAATTCATCCAAACGTCTCATGAAGCAGTGGCTGCTAACTATGCCCATCAAAATATTACGTGGCATTTTATTCCACCCGGGGCTCCGCATATGGATGGTTTGTGGGAAGCAGGAGTTAAAAGTTTTAAGCCCCATTTCAAAAAAATTTCCGGCGGCTTTAAGTACACTTTCGAAGAATTCTCCACACTGTTGTCTCGTATAGAAGCATGTTTAAATTCTCGTCCATTTTCGCCTCTTTCTCCAGATCCTTACGATTTAGCTGCGTTGACTCCTGGACATTTCCTTATAGGTACTCCGATATTGACTTCGATAGATCCACCGATTAATGAATCGGCAGCATCCATAATCAATCGTTGGCAAAGGTTAAAGCTTGTGCACAAAAACTTTTGTACCCGATGGAAAATGGAATATCTAAAAGAATTGCAAAAAAGGGTAAAGTGGCAAAAACCAGAAGAAGATTTAAAAAAAAATGCACTTGTCGTTATTAAAGATGAAAACATTCCTCCAAACTCCTGGCGTCTTGGCATAATCGTGTTCGTGTTGCCGATGTCTATACTCAAAAAGGAAAGATTACTCGGCCAATAACAAAATTAGTAGTCCTCTGGGCAGATTAGTCATTTGTATATTTTATCCTTCTTTACAGTTCAATATGCCTAAAAATTCAGCCAACCAGAAGCGCGATAAGCAAAAATCTCGTCGTCGTAATCCACAATCGAAGCTTTCTTCAAAATACAAATCCTTCATATGCAAACTTTGTCGTCAGCCTCATCCCTTAAAATCTTGTAGGAAATTTTTGGCTATGAATATTACCCAACGTCTTCAAGCTGTTCGAACACATAAATATTGCGTAAACTGTCTGGCACTTGACCACTCCCAAGTTTGTCCAACCACGGTTGCAAGAAGTGCAAGAAATTCCACCACACACTTCTGCATATTAATCCGAGATTAACCAGAAATCTTTCTGCTTCACCATCGCGCTCTCCATCCTCACGACCATCAACGTCTAGAAGCGTTCGTCCTAGAGACACCTCACCCTTGTCCAAATCATCCACCAAATCTGCACCTAAAGCCTCTTCGCTTACTGCTATTCTGCGACAGAATAGCATTATTCTCTTCCAACGGTGCTTGTTAAGTTGGAATCCACAACTAAACATGCGCGCTGTCTACTAGATTCCGTCTCAGCAATTAGCCGCATTTCTAGAAAATTCGTTGAAAAACTGGGTCTAACGACTTTGACCCTCCAAGATGAGACAATTTGTCCGTTGACTCTAAAATCCAGGTTCGATTCCAATTCCAAAATATAGGGAAACTTTAGAGTCGACAATCGTCTCACCCTTCAAACACCGACACAATCGCTACCTGAGTCATATAAAAAAACTTTCGAGACCTTTTTTTTTTGGCAGATTCAAAGTTTTATGAGTCTGCAGGAATTGACGCAATTATAGGTATGGTCATGTATCCTAGGGTGATTTGCGAAGGTGTTATCTCTAAGACGGGCGTTCCGACTGCACAAAGCACCATATTTGGCTGGACTATTTACGGATCATGTTCAATTTAAATAACTACAATTTTATCCAGCATTATCAAACGCATCTTTAAACAAAACAAACGTACATATATCCTTATACCTTATGTTTCAAAAAATGTAAACTATTAATATAATTAAATAATGAATTATGATAAATTTGAATATTATTTGTTACATATTTCTCTAACTTTATTTTATACTCCAGTTAAGTGAAAAAGTATCTACGACGTTTGTACATCCGAGGTTTCCTTTTATTGCATATCCTGCAAGGCGGGCGGTAATGTTAATGCCAAAAAGTAAATTCCTTTTTTTTTTGGCATTAAATCCGATCATAATTCCCTCAATAAGTTGCACTAATCCGGACTGTGCAAGTAGATAGAAAGTAGTATACGCTTTCTATCTCTTTCCTAAATAAGTACTAGAAATTCAACGTCAAATTTAACTAAACAGGTCGTAGATGCTGTTTCCGACGATTTATTAGCATAAATCTTTTTGTACTAGCAGCTATCAGACTGGTAAGGTCCATTTCGAGTGTTTAAATAAAATACTTCGTTTTTTATTGAATTCCAACACTAATCCTCCGTTGTTTTATTTCTATATTTTTATGTTGAAATTCATACGTTGATCTTTTCATCCGAGTTAAAATACCTGCAGCTGTTTGATCTCTCGTTCTGCTTATTTATCATCTCCTACAAACCAGCTCCACAAGCAGCACATTCACACCCAGCGAATCAACATTTTCACTCGTATAACCGTCAACAATTTGCTTAAGATAATTATCAATTAGTATATGTTAAATTCTGTTTTTTTTGACCAGTCTATGGTAAAATCTCCCGCAATTATGACGTTACAATTATTCTCATTAATCTCTTCAATTATATATTCAAATATTTTACAGAATTCACATTCACTACTATTAGGTGATTTGTACACTACCATAATTATAAATAGCATATTTTTATATTTAACACTACATTCGTTTATCCAATATATAAAGTCTTACTTTCTCTAAAATTTTCTACGTCTTCCAATGATTTTTAACATAGACACTGACACCACATGTTCTCTTTGAATTTGGAAATGTTGTTGTTTGTTTATATCCGTTTAATAATATTTCAGCTTCATTTATATTTTGTGTAATATGTGCCTCTGACATTATTATAAATTCGGGATTTTCACTTGCAGCTATGTCTTCGATTTGACCAAAATTGTAATGTACTGTAATTGTTAAATGTTTAAACCTAATTGTTTCTTTTTCAATTTCAGCTTGTTTTGATAAACTGGACATTGTTTACTATTTGTGTAATGGTTTTCATCAAGCTTCAGATTAAATTTTTGGTTACTGCGCATACAGTTAATACATATTTAGTATTTTATTATTACATTCGTTACTTCTATGCGGTCCATGACATTTGATTCTTTATTTTTGCACTCTACCGATTTGTGGTTAAATCACTTTACATTTGAAACACTTTATTAATTCTGTACCATCGAAAATTCTACATTTTCTGATCTAATGTTTAAGCTTTGCTCCATCATTATTTTATGGTATGATTCGTTATTGATTTTTAGTTTCGCGCTATATATTGTTTTATTATTCCTTTTATACTCGAATATTTTTATAATATTAAATTTACCTTCTTCCATTATTGGATTCTGCTTTTTAATTTTTTGTACCAATTCACTTTCATTATATTTAAATTGTAAATTCTTTTGATATGTTTTTATCTGCAAATTAAAAAACAAATCTTTATGGAATTAAAACTTATATTCGTTTCCCACGGTTTTGTCAGGCAAGGTATGAAAATTGCTGCGTCTGCATAATTCATGGCTTAAACAAAATAAATAAACGTTACACGTGCCGATATGAATTAACAGTCGCAGAAATTCTTATATTTATTTCTCATAAACAAATTCATGGCTCAAACGAAGTAAACGCTACACGTGCCTATATGAATTGGCAGTCGAAGAAATTCTTATGTTTATTCCCACATGCAAGTGTGAGAACTACTGCGTCTGCAAATTCATGGCTCAAACAAAGCCAATACAAGTTACACGAGCCGATATGAATTCGCAGTCGCACCTATAAACTAAATATTTGCTGTATTGACTACCGATGGGAAAATAATGACCGATGTTTGGTATGCACATTCTTTGTTGCTTTTTTTATGCTTCTCTTTTTTGTTGTTATTTTCTTTTACTTTTATTTATTTGATTTAATTTATATATTTACATACGTACTTATTTTATATACGTACTTATTTTTGTAAAAGGTTTAAATACCAGAATTTTGGTCAATAAATTGTGATTAGCATTTTGTCAATCAACAAAGCAACATCAGCTCTTTTTTGTTCTCCACGTTATCCTTGTGTACCACTTGGGTAACTTCAAACAAAATCGGTAATTATATTATCCTGGTGTACCACTTGGCTAATTCGCTTTAACATACCCAATAAATTGGTGAAACACCAAGTTATCCTCTCATCAAACTAAGTTAAGCAAGACAAACGAGTCTTTGCCTTAACATATTGGCGACCGTGACAGGACCTCCAATTTTCGCATAGTCCACCAGCGTTCTATAAGCGCCCAGCCGCAAGCTACAAGCATTCAACCTCCACGTAAGCTATAAACTACAGGCGCCCAGCCGCAAGGTACATAGCTACAGCGTTCAACCTCAAAGCTACAAGCTTTCAGCTTCAAGCTACAAGCGTTCAGCCGCAATCAACAGGCATCAACCGCTAGCAGCCCAAAGGAGTCAACAAAACCACCATGGCAATGACAGCTAAGCAGCTGCTTCGCCAGCTGAACGAAACTGGGGAATCTATTACCACCATTATCCGAAATTTCACCAAGGACTCAGCCAGTCGGAAAACAGCAACATATTATCAGGATCGATTGTCCCGTATCAAAACAGCTTGGGCAGAGTTTGATACTGCAGATAATGAGTTGCGGGGCTCAAAGGATCTAGACACATCCGATGAGTACTTCACATCCGACTACTATGCTCGAATTCAGGCGTTGGCAGTAAAGTACATAGAGATCATGGAACGTGAGCTTGGTGCTCAAGGTCTAGAATTTGGTGGAAAAGAATTTGCTGATTCCAAAACTGCGACCACTGTTCAGCCACAAGTAGGTATAGTAGGTCCACCTAATGCATCTGTCGCCACAGGTGGTCACGATGGACTCATCAGTCGGACCCTTGGAAAAATGGCAGCTCTCACTCGACAACTAGAAGGCCTTCACCTGCAACCAGGACAAGATGAGTCTTATTATGATGTAAAAAAGGCAACTGGAAAATCTCAATGCTGAAGTGTTGGATAAATATCCAGACCCAGACATCGCAGGCTACGATTCAAGAAGATATGTTCACCTCGAACAAGCTTCCCAGTCAGCAATCATCCAGCTCGACAACACCACCACTCAACCACTCAAGCAACAAATGTCCGACGCTCATAAAATGTGGCATTTGAAAACCAACGTCATCGGTGAAGCAGCAAGCCTCATTAACACCTCGCGGTTACTGCAGAAAATTATCTAGCTGCCTGGCAAATGTTGCAGGATCGATATGACAACAAAAGGATCATAGTGGCAACCGCGGTTCAACGACTACTTGACCAACCGTCTGGTGCATCCACATTAAGTGCTATTAAGCGATTGCACGACACAACGACGGAATGTTTGGCAGCCTTCTCCAACATGGGACTCCAAATTTCATCGTGGGATCCGCTCTTAGTACACTTATTGGTTAAAAAAATGGACAAAACCGTTCATACTCAATATGAACAGTCGATTTCTAACCCAAAGGAGCTGCGAACAATTGGCCAATTTCTCACCTTCCTCGAAAATTATTTCCATACTTTTGAGGCAATTGGACACATGGAGAAAACCGCTTCCACTATCAAAACATGCACACTTATGGCACAATCCCGACACGATAACCGACGAGGCACCACACCCAGGTACATTTGGAAACAATAGCTCAAGTAAATTTAGTTTCAAGGAAACACAGTAAGCCTACAAAGGAAACTGAGTCTACCAAAGCAGCAGTTAAACTTAATAACCCCGCAACAGAAAACGTGACTTCACTCGTCAACACCCCAGCAGAAGAACCTGAAAGCATGGCAGTAAGTTCCGTAAACACAAGACCCTATGTTTTACTAGGAACAGCATTGGTAAAGGTCAAGTCGAATGGTTTGGAAACTGAATGCAAGGCAATTCTTGACTCGGGATCAGAAGTCAACCTCATTACGAAGAGATTAGTCACACGGCTTGAACTCTCAGCAAGGGCTACATCGATTTCAATCAACGGCATTGGAAAAACCCGCACCAAGGTTCAACACCAAGTCAACATTACACTTCAATCCCGACTCAACAACTTTTCCACCCGGCTTGAGGCATTTGTATTACCCCAAATAGTTGCTCCACAACCCGCTGAGCTGCTTATTATCGATCAGTGGTCGATTCCAAACAATATAGCATTGGCAGACCCAACCTTTAAACGTCCAGACAAAATCGACATTTTATTAGGGGCGGAATATTACCATTAATTACTTGCGAGCGGACAAATCAAACTGACTGATGACCTCCCAACGTTACAAAATACAACTATTGGCTGGATAGTATCAGGGAAGGTATCTGTTGAACAACTATCATCAGCAAATATCCACCATCAGCAGCAGCAGCAACAGCATCATCATCACAGCCACCTCCATCATAATCAGCAAACACAGTCGCACCAACAGCAGCAGCATCATAGTCAACATTCAGCTTACACGGCATGTGCTATAGGCCGTTGTGCAGAAGCGGCAAATTCATTACAGCAACCTCTTCAGGGGGCTGCTGTTACCGGCAACAGAATAGCTGGCGGTAGTTTTAACGCCAACGGCGGATCAACTGCCGTTGTTAGTGTATCCGACGGTTCCAGTTCACCGAATCCAACGACTGAATATTTAACGGATCCAATACAAACAGAATTTCCAACAAAGTCATCGCCCCTGCCACCTAACGACTCTTCGGAAGGCGAAGATATTACGACACCCGGAGAAACGCCTGTCGGTAGACTCTCACGATGGTTTTCTATACGTCGCGATTCATCACATCTTTATTTATACAAAAATCTTATACCTAAGCTTAAATTATGAAAATAAAATTAATTGAAAAAATAAACAAACATACAAACAAACAAAAAATAAAATAACAGCAATAATATAATATAAATAAAAAAAAAACAAACATTGACCATAATGCAATGCAGTTCAAGGCCATGGCATACTTAACCAATAACAAAAAGAAAACAAATAATAATATCGCAAATACCGTGGGAAAAACAAAAAGACATACGTTAACATTTAATATACGCGGAAATTAACAAAAGAAAATTAAGTCAACGTTATTGCTAAAAATTGCAATAACAGAATATTGCGATACAAAAAAAAATCTAAAAAAAAAAAGAATACAAACATAAGTAAGCCAACGCATGGTAACCGAAAGAAAATAAACAGCACAACACCTGTCAATGCGGAACAATATCGTATTGCTCCACATTGAAAGTGACAAAAAAAATTCAAACATAAGCAAATGAGCTAATGTACGTTACCATGCAAATTGGGTTGTATGTATGTTTCTTGAAAGAAAACATTTAATAACTACGCTCGAGAAAAATCGATCGTTATTAATTAAATGAATTTATATTTCAGTTATGGTTACTTGCAGTATTATTATTGTTTCTGTTATGTTATATTTTAATTGTTATTATTATTATTATTATTATTATTATTATTATTATTATTATTATTATTTTTATTATTATTATTATTATTTTTATTGTTATTATTATTATTATCAATAATCTAATCTTATACTAATCTTATACATGTGAAACTCTGTTTCACAACATTCCTTCCCCTTTCCACGGAAACGATTCCCACATCGTTTACCAGCGACACTGAACTGGCACGCTGCTTCTGCTGCCGCTATTGTTGATTCTGCTGCTGCTGATGATGATGATAATGTTGATGCTGAAGATGATGTTGGCGAAAATGTTGTTGCTGATGATAATGATAATGTTGATGCTGAAGATGATGTTGATGTTGATGATAATGTTGTTGCTGATGATAATGTTGGTGTTAAGGCTGCTGATAATGACCAAAGTGATAAGGACGAATCCGGAACCAATGCTGATGATGAAGATACTAATAATGACGATAATTTCGACAGTCGCTGTCTGGTTTACTGATCGGGCACCACAATGCGTCTTTTTACTCTAGCATGTGCATGAGCGTTAACTTTCACCTCGTTGCATATAACCATTCCTGTGATTCGATTCCAATACTACACCATGACAATCGTTGGCCTGTTGCTTCATAAAACGGATTCTTGGCCACCTTCTTCGTAAAAAAAAATTACTTTGGCTGGCCGCTTCGTAAAACAAATTTTGGCCTGTCACTTGGATGACGGCATTGGGGCAGTACTTTCAGCAACGGATTGTTAATTTCCCGTTAGTCAATCGGTGCTTATTGTGGCATTCAACATAAGATCTGAGCACTCCCCTGATCACCTTCAATGATGAAACTTGTCGCAAACGGTGATCCAAGGCGAAAACCGAAAATTTTCAATTGATTCGCAATGATGCAAATGGTTACGTCATCGCCACAGGAATCGGCTTGCTGCTTTGCCAAACGGATATAGTTCAGCTTAACTTTCCTCTTGACGACATCCCTGACAAACTAAACAGGAATGTTGTTTCGCTGGAACCAAACCAATAGCCAATCCATCGCATATAGAATTCTCGATGGATTCGTTCGCAATTCGCCCTTGCATCTGGGGTTGGATCATCAGCTCCGTACAGGCATTCACCCCTATGTCAGTCATGTGGCCACCCATCAGACCTGTCAGCCTACTGCTTCTAGCTGCTTTCTTGATGATTGTTGATCAGCATCGCTCTCAGTGGACTTGGGTCGGAATTCCCTAACTCTACTAATATATAATAAAAAATGGAGTATTTTATCTATTGAACGACTAACTAACTATACGTATATTTTCTTCTCACATTTCAGTACAATATTTCCTTTTTCCAATAACTTTGTTTTCTAATAATTTTCAAAATTTAATTTGGGAATATTCCCCGTCGTTCACCTAGCTTAAATACTTAGTTTTAAATATAATTGTTTTTTTTTTTCTTTTTATGTATGTTAATATATATATATATATATTATTTTTTTTTGAAATATGTATAATTTTTTTTTTAGAAATATATATAGTTTTTTTTTTCCTAATTAAATATGTATGTTTAATCTTTATATGTTTTTCTTTTGAAATATATTTCTCTCAATATGTGTATGCTTAGAGCATATTTTAATGTATCTTCTTTTTTTTTTTTAACAAAATATATTATTTCTTTTTTCTAAATATGTATTCATATTTTCCTTTTTTTATATGTAGGTTAATATGTATATATATATTTTAAGTAAGTAGTTTTTTTTTTTTTTTTTTTTTTAACAAATATGTATGCTACTATTTATATATGTTCATTGTTTTTGTTTTTTTTTTTTAAATATGTATGTATGGGGAGACCTCCCATTTTTTTTTATCCTTATTACTCTTTTCTGTTTTTTTATGGAGGGGGCCTCCCATCTTTTCTTATTGTTTCTTTTTTTCATACTTATATATATTTTTTTTTTCAACCATATTTTTTTATGTGGGGAGTCTTCTGTTTTAATTTTTTTTTTCTTGGTGACGAGAACTCTCATCTTTTCTCATTATTATTATATATATTTTTTTCTTTTTTTGCAATCGTTTTTAGTTTTAAAACGTGAGGAATCTCCCATCTTTTCTCGTTATTAATATATATTTTTTTTACATGGGGAGATTTCCCATCTTTTCTTATTATTATTTTTTTTTCTGTTCTTTTTAATATCTTTTCTTATATATATATATTTATTTTTTTTAAATATAATTTCTCCTCCATCAGAGTGTCCGCTGCATCCGAAAAGTATCTCGTGGCCTCGTCGGCCCAACCATAGGAGTGCGGCGACCATCCAGACGACTCCAAATTCCAGTTATCTCCAACCTATGCTAAAAGAAAAATGTCATAGGGGAAAAAAAAATACTCAGCTAATACTATACCAATACGCATTTACTCCTTTGACAAAAAAACAACTCAAATCACTGTATTTTATTGAATGGTTACTTTTGCTCTAATAAATAAAATAAATAAAGCATTTTTCCCTAACAGCAGCACTGTCCCTATTTCTACGGCAATAAGACACCAGCAAGCCGATCCATCGGTGGTCTGACCGAAATCATATCTAAGCCTCCTTGTATACACATGTCCAACCTAAAATTTCCAAAACACTTCAAAATAAATAACAACAAATTAAGGCACGTGTCCTTCCTAGACACTGCCACCCATGACCGCACACAACGCGTCATCCTTCTCTGGAGCAGAACGGTTTCCTGTTGCATTCCGCAAACCGGAACCGGGCCACTGTGAGGCTATTCTCGGCAAAAACCCTCCCCACAGTGTATGCCGCGGATTTTGCGAGACTCGCTTCTGACTCCCCATACCAGATTCAATCCGTTGAACCATTCTCAACCACTGAGGTGTGCCCGCTACACAAGGCGTCACCCTCCATATAAAAAAACTGAGGCTTCCTGGTGGGAGACACTTGTCGGCGGGTTACGCGTAAACCCCCAACCTTCCCCTCACCACCTCAAATACACAATTACTAAAATAAACAACAAAACAAAACCTTGGACATCACGGACATGTATATTAAATGGAATGATTTCAGACCAAATAATGCGATCACTGGTGGAACGCCCGTAAATGGTTATTATGCCACTTACGATTCTTCCCCTTTATGCGCACCGTGGACGTTACCGGACTGTTTACCCCAACTACCTCATAAGGTCCAGTCCAAATGGGTGAAAATTTATTTTTCCTGGTGTTGTTCCTAACAAGCACCCTATCACCTACTGCAAAGGACACAGCATTTACCTTCCTGTCATAAGCCTTTTTCGACAACAACTTAGCCCTCGTCTGATTCTTTCGTCTAGTTCATGCGAGCGCTGTATCTGATATTTAAGGACCTTGTTTGGGTCATCCGTATTGTAAAGTGGTGTACATTTTCTACTTAGGTTGGTCGGTAAGTCGATGTCGAAACCGTATAATGTCTTAAATGGGGTCTGCCCCGTAGATGAATGCACAGTGTTGTTGTGCACATGTCTAGCCGGTGCCAACCATTGGTCCCAATTGCTGCCATCCTCATTGACGAAGCTCCTCAAGTACTCCGCCAAAGGACGGTGACTCCTTTCCAATGAGCCGTTTGCCTGCGGGTGATATGGAGTGATGTTCAATTTCTTGACCCCTAACAGCCTACAGGTATCCGAAAATACCTTTGACATGAAATTTGTCCCATTGTCCGTGACCAGCATGCTTGGAACCCCATACTTGGCTATAATTTCGTTAAAGAAAATTTTCGCCACAGGACTAGCCTCCCCATCCGGCATTGCTGCGCACAACATAAATTTCGAAAAATCATCTTGAAAAGTCAATATCAATTTGTTACCCGTAGTGCTTTCAGGGAGAAGTCCCACCATATCCATATATACCTTCTGAAAAGGTCGACTAGGAGTATCCGTGAGGACCATCGGCATAAACGTTTTCTTGGCACTCTTATTTTGCTGACATTTAACGCACTTCTTCACATATTGTTTAATATCCCTGTGCATGCCGACCCAGCGAAATTGCCTCCTTATCCTTTTAGCGGTCGCCTGCACACCCACGTGACCGCCCAAAGGACCATCGTGAAAATCCTTTAACACTGTCACGATCTCTTTAGGATCCTTTAACACCACATACCTTGGTTCCCCATCGACCACCACCTCGACCGGTGGGTCACTAACATCGCTTGGTCCTTTTTCACTACTCTCTTTGTTCCCGCTGTGCACCTCTTTGTCCTTCTCGTGACCTGAGCTCCCCGCATGATTTTTTCCTTCGCCTTTCGACATGGCCCTAGTTTTAATCATCAGTATTTCCTCCGTCGAATATCGTATCCTGCTTAGTGCATCCGCATTCTGATTCTTTTTGCCCGGCTTGTACCAGATTTCAAAATCATATTCTGACAGCTTATGTCTAAAGCGCGCCAACCTTGAAGTTTGATCCTTCAAGTTCGCAATGCCTTTCAGCGGTTGATGATCGGTAAAAATATTAAAGTGCCGACCCAACAAGTATGGCCGGAAATTTTTCACCGCCCATACGATTGCCAGAAACTCCTTCTCTATCGTGGAGTATCGAGTTTCCGCCCCATTCAACGCACGGCTTGCAAACGCAATGGGACGATCACCACCGCCACTATCCTGGGAAAGAACCGCTCCTATCGCTCCACCGCTAGCATCCGTGGTCAATACGAAAGGTTTTGAAAAATCAGGGTATGCCAACACTGGAGGCGACATTATCGCCTTTTTAAGCTCCTCGAAGGCACGCTGGCAGCCTGGTGTCCAATTGAACGCATTATCCTTGCGAAGTAATTTATTGATTGGCAAGGCAATGTTGGCCGTCCCGGGAATGAACTTACGGTAATAATTTACCAGTCCTAAAAACGATTGCACTTCTTTTTTGTTCCTTGGTGGCGGAAAATCCTTAACGCATTTCACCTTTTCTGGGTCGGGAAGCGCTCCATCCTCCGAACACTTATGGCCCAAATACACTATTTCCCGCCTCAGGAAGTTACATTTCTCCGTTTTCACTTTCAAATTATTTTCCTTCAAGAGCTGCAGCACTTTACATAGCCTTGAGTCGTGTTCGGCCAGACTACTACCATATATGACAATATCGTCCAAATATACAAAACATTCAACGCCCTGAAGACCTGTTAGCACATGATTCATTAATCTTTGGAAGGTTGCCGGTGCGCCTGTTAATCCGAAGGGCATCCTATTAAACTCAAAATGACCCAACGCCGTACAGAATGCTATTTTTTCTTTGTCCTGTTTATCCATTTCCACCTGATGATAACCACTGGCCAAATCCAACGTGGAAAAATATCTACTGCTGCCCAACTGGTCCAAAATTTCATCCATCCTTGGAATGGGAAATACCTGCTTCAGAGTTGCTTCATTCAGTTTAGGAAAGTCTACCACCAGTCGCCAGCTCTTGGTCCCTGCTTTCGACGACTTCTTTGGAACCAACAGTAATGGCGAATTCCACGGCGACACGCTATGTGAAATTATGACATCGTCCTGGAGCTTCTGGACCTGCCGATTAATTTCCTAACGATGAATCTGAGGTAACCTGTACTGCAGGCTGCACGGGAATTTTATGCTTTACCATATTCGTGCAAGATAGTTTATCACCCTCTAACCAAAAGATATCATGGTACGTTGCGCATATCGCCTGAATGGACGACATTTCCTCACTATTCAAGTCGGCATCGGTCTTTATTGTGGCCATTATCCTACTGACCCTATCCTTGACATCTACCTCCTGCACGTGCGTCACCAAACCCGCACCTGGATCTTTTAAATTTACTAATCCACTGAATTTTGGCACAAACCCATCCTTTAGGTAGTAGTCAACCTCAGTCGAATTCAGAATGGGCGCTTTCACCACCCCATCCTTTACGTTGGTTAGCGCGGCCCCTAGATATACTCCTGGCGACAATTCTTGCTTCTCCACGACCACTGTAGTATGTTTAGTATTGATCCCCATGGTTGCAATAGACACTGTCCTAGCCTTCGCCACTATGGTTTTCTCCACAATATTTACTGCCCCTGAACCCGTGGCCTCCCGCAAAGAAACCAGAGGTAAGTTCCACTCACCTCCATTCGAGTACAGTTTCAGAGAAATATTAATCGTAGCAGTGACGGAGCGTCCCCATAGATTATCGCGACCTAAAATACCATCTCCCGGCAAATTATCATGCTTATCCACACAATGCATATCGAACCCCAATTCGGCGATGTCCGAATGCTCAATCCTGACCAACCCTATAGTTCTGGAGAATCCTCCGAATGCTCCTCGCAGGTCCTTTACCACCGTCCCGTTCACACTAATATCCCCCGTAAGACTGCTGTCCTTTACCAGACTGGTGTCTGCCCCTGTATCCACTAATAAATTTAGACACCCCGTCCTTGCCCAAGCACATGGCAATCTTACAAACACCGAATCTGCGTAACTAGCTGAAATCCCCTATATTCATATCCGACCCCGCAATGGGTCCTACCTCAGCCGCCTTCGCAGATTCCGATGTTACCAACGGTATTAGACTTTCGCGTGATCGAGTCGGTGGCCCTGCCCGTTTCCCAACACATTTCTCCCCTGTGTACATTGCCGACCAAAATGTCCCTCCTTGCCGCAATTATAGCATTTCCCTTTTGGTCTCGAACCTCCAGGTTGCCCTCTCTCCATCGTCCCGCCCGTTGACAGAACGAACAGGGCGGTGCTTTGTATGCATTGCCACTTGACCCAGTATTATTGTATGCATTGCCACTTGACCCAGCATTATTGTATGCCGTACCACTTGACCCAGCATTATATGCCGTACCACTTGACCCAGCATTGTTGAGCGGAGCTGCCTTATCTGCCTCCGTCCTGCGCAACAACTGTTCTACGGCTGCCACGAGACCCGAGACTGGATCCTCGCGGGTGTACTCCTCGTTAAAGTTTACACCCCTTAACGGAGGATCATCCCCCCGCCAAAGAGTTGCTTGAGCCGCCAGTACTTCAATCAAGAGATCGTCCAACTTACATGAGCTGCTTGCCAACATCCTACCACGCAGCATTGGGTCCCTCAGGCCAGATGTGAATGCTGATTTGACCTTTCTTTCTATCTCAATAGTCATTATCTCGTCCTTTCTCCTTTTATAGTTTTCATCTATTATGGGATGAGCTGTTGCGGTCTTTATTGTGGCCATTATCCTACTGACTTTACAATTGCCAACAACTCATCCACTGACGTAAAAGTGCGTAAACTCACCAACTGGTACGCATCCCCGTAAAGCCTTTGTTTCACAATTTCCAAATATTCCTCCACCTTTTCCGGCGGTACCCCTTTCGCCGCCAACCTACATCCATCAATGAATTTATACACTTCTGTTTGCAGGCTTGGCGATGGCTCGCCGCCGAACGTAGGCACTAACGCCTTGACCGTTTTCAGAATATCCTGGGAGGACATCATCTGTGTTGGCTGTTGCCCCCTAGGCTCCTTATGGTACAGATCCCCCGTCTGTATACTGCGCTCTTGTTGTGCTAAACGTAGCTGACCCTGCAAATCGGAAATTCTCCTATTGGCTTCCTCGAGGTCCTCGAACTCTAATCTTCTGACCGAGGACGCGCCTGTACCCGATATTGTCCTCCGTAGGGCCTCGTTCTCCTTGTCTAAAATCTCGGCCTCTTTTAGATTCTCCTGAATTTCGTTCTTAAGTATCTTGTTTTGATTTTGGAGAGCCTCCAATTCCTCCTTAAGCTCCAAGATCTTCCCGGTATTACACTCCTCTTGAGTTTCAACCAACCGGCACAACTCCTCTAGCACTAGATCGGCCTCTTCCAATCTAGTGATTTTCCAGGTACCGTCAACCTTAGCCTTTATGAGATGAAAATTCTCCTGGGTCTGGCACCGACGTCTGACCTCACCCCAAAGCCTTTCGAGGAAATAATCCGTCTTTGCCCTGAAGTCCGCTAGTAGCTGTTTCGCTTGTGCTAATTCGACCAGTGTTTGCTCCATACGAATTTACCAACCTAGTCCCTACTAAACCGTGAAAAAAAAACGATCGCTATAGTCCTAACTAAAAACAAAAACAGCAAAATTATATCGCTTTGATTGCTAAAACTATATGTTGAAAAAAAATAAAAATCCCTCCCTATATAAAAACAATAAAATCTGAGAGTAACAAACCAACCTATAATTAAACATTCATCTGTAATTTAAAATTCCTGGAAATTCATCAATAACCTAATTTTCACAAACAATTAAAAAAAAAACAATCGGACCACTTATATAAAAATGATGCGCTTTCGAACAAACATATTCATAATTAAAATTAAAATCCCAATAAAATTAAAATCCACTAAAATATATTACGCAAAAAAAAAACAATTAATAATCAAAAATCTTCAAACCCTACTCACAACTAATTTAATATATGTGATAAAAATCTAAAACATAGAAATTACGTAATAAAAATAAAAATAAACCTTAAGACTCTGAAAACCACACATAAAAAAAAAATGAACAAAATCTAAATATAGGACGATCCCAAAATTGTAAAAGAAACAACAAAAATATATTTAATACTTTACAATATTTCACAGTGCAAATAACTAACTATCTGATAAATCAAAACTAAATTAAAATACATGCAAAAATTAAAACGCATGCAACACCCTATAAAACAAAACAATCAATGAAAATTAACTGCACATTTCGAAAAACTACACGATCCAAAAACAATAAAGTAGTAACAAACTAAACACACAAAAAAAAAATATTATTCTCCAAACGAATCCAATAATCTAAAAATTAATCGACCCGAAAACTAAAATAAATAAAACAACCTAAGACAATTAACTACCTACACCTGGTAAATAGTACAATAAAACAAATAATTAATTATCCTAACAACGGACGATTTTAATGTTAACCAATAATGTTGGCGTTATATCCTCACAACTAACTCCCTACACCTGATACATAAAAAAAATCAAATAATTAATACAACAAGGAACGATTTTTGGTCCAAAGACCGGCTGCGCCATTAATGTTATACTCCTAACAGCTGAAGCAAAACAAAAAAAAAAACGCGGGTTCGCCTATTGTGTTTTAGCGCTGGCGGACGCTGTCAATCGACGCCCAAACGGCGTCAATGTTGCTATAAAACGAAAGAAAAAAGGATAGGCAAAGACAAGTAGGCTCTCTCACGGTTAAGTCAGATCAGCACACTTACTTATCTTCATCTGCCACTGTTCTGACTTTTCCCCCTTTATTTATATTAAATCTTAAAACTAATTAAAAATATCTACAACAAAAATAAAAGCAAAAATTGCGTTGATAATGTAAGCAAAAAAAATTAATAATAAAAAGAAAACAAACATTAACCATAACTCAATGCAGTTCATGGCCATGGCATACTTAAATAGCTAACTTAACCAATAACAAAAAGAAAACAAATAATAACAATGCAAGTACCGTGGGAAAAACAAAAAGACATACGTTTACATTTAATATACGCGGAAATTAACAAAAGAGAATTAAATCAAGGTTATTGCTAAAATTTGCAATAACGGAACATTGCGATACAAAAAAAAAAACTCTAAAAAAAAGAATACAAACATAAGCAAGCCAACGCATGGTAAAAAAAAATAAACAGCACAACACCTGTCAATGCGGAACCATATCGTATTGCTCCACATTGAAAGTGACAAAAAATTCAAACATAAGCAAATGAGCCAATGTACGTTACCATGCCA
Organism: Cordilura impudica; assembly: GCA_963682025.1. Taxonomy (NCBI): domain Eukaryota; kingdom Metazoa; phylum Arthropoda; class Insecta; order Diptera; family Scathophagidae; genus Cordilura; species Cordilura impudica. The sequence continues at coordinate 170,551,871 of OY821519.1, read as the reverse complement.
AATTGGGTTGTATGTATGATTCTTGAATAAACATTTAATAATTACGCTCGAGAAAAATCTATCGTTATTAATTAAATGAATTTATATTTCAGTTATGTTTACTTGCAGTATTATTATTGTTTCTGTTATGTTATATTTTAATTGTTATTATTATTATTATTATTATTATTATTATTATTATTATTATTATTATTATTATTATTATTATTATTATTATTATTATTATTATTATTATTATTATTATTATTATTATTATTATTATTATTATTATTATTATTATTATTATTACTTTTATTATTATTATTATTATTATTATTATTATTATTATTATTATTATTATTATTATTATTATTATTATTATTATTATTATTATTATTGTTGTTATTATTATTATTATTATCAATAATCTAATCTTATACTAATCTTATACATGTGAAACTCTGTTTCACAACAGTAGGTCAAATATTTTTGGTTGTTACAAACAGCAGCACAAAGTCATTATACCCAAACCACATAGTGGTATAGGGTATAAAACTCCACCAATAAATATATATAATGTAGAATCGAAAAAACTCATTGAGTTTATTAAGGATGGCCTTGACATAACAGAATTAAAAATTAAAGAATTAAACAATAAAAATTATCTTTATATACATCATCGGCTGAAGATTACTACAGAATTAAAGCATATTTAGAAAAAAACAAAAACAAAAACAAATTTTTTTTCATTTACACCCAAAGACATGAAGACAAAGACTTACTTATTAAAGGGCCTAAGTGCCAATAATGACCCAAAAGAAATATTAGATGAATTAAAAACGTTCGAGAGTGTTAATCTTAAATTTCTAAAAGTTAATACATTTACAACTAAAAAATCACTAAACAGTGGACAAGAGTTACCAATTTGTATACCCTCCACTCCAATGTTCAGAGGGTATATAAGTTTGTCAATCCGTTTGTAATAATTAGAAAAAAAATTTTGGACCCCATAAAATATATATATTTGTGATCCTTATAACAACCGGAGTTGATATAGCGATGTCCGTCTGTCCGTCTGTGGAAATCACGATGACGGCATCAATCGGGCAGCGAGGGTGCTCGTTGATATAAAAATGATTCATTGACATCCTGAGAAGTTTGCTATTTAAAATCGTTCAAATCGGTTGATTAGGGCCTGAGATTTGAATGAAGAACTAAAAAAAGTCTTGAAAAAATATAATTTTCTATGTTGTTCTTTTCACGATCACGCCCTCAATAGGATAGCTAGGGTCATAATTTTTAGTGAGAATAATTCACCAAACTCGTGGGAAGATTTTTATTTCAAAAATCATTAAAATCGGTGGAACAGGTCCAGGGAAATCTCTGAAAAATTAAAAAAAAATTAAAAATATGATATTTCTATATTGTTCTTGTTGTTATTCTAAGGGCCATTATTACAACTTGCTTTTAAAGTAAATGTTAGTTAAAGGTAACTTTAGCTAAAGTGAGCAATAAAGTCACCTTTAACTTCTTTTCGTTATTAGAACTTCCCATTACAATAAAATTAATATTTTTGATATTATGGCAGCACCAAACGAAACACCGATTACTTTTGACCAAATGAATTGATTTATTAAAATACATAGTGGCAACGTTCCTTTAGTTGTTCGCAAATAAACAATAAAAACAATAGAATAAAAACCAAAAACCTTTATTATAAGTTGCATAATTGGTGTAAGTGTGTAATAAAACTTTTTAAAAATATACAAGAATATATTTAAGTATATATAAATAAATTTATTTCCAAAACTAAATTGATGTGAATTTCTTCTTCATAGGTCAGAAAATGTGGCAATATTAAATACATAAACCTCACGTTACAAGTTAAAGGCAACAATATCTTCCCTTTAGCTTATCGGTCACTTTTAGCTTAAAGTATAGTTGTAATAACGAAAAACTAATAATCTGCCCGATAATAGCCCTAAATGTTGTATTGTTGTCATAGCTGGACTTGTTGTTTTTGTGGTCGTTGTGGTAATAATATAATTAAAACTAACCCTTTGTACATTTTTTTTATCAACTCTGGTAGAAAAATTTAAGTTTCCATTGTTTTGGCATCACTAAAAAAAATTTATTACGTCATTTCTGTCATGGCCGCGAGCCTGCCTGCAAAGTTTCAGATCGATTGGGGCACGGGAAAGGGGCTAAAATCGACCCAAAATATTTTCGACAAGCAGACACTACGAGTTAATATAAAGGGAGTAAAAATTCACCAGCATCTAAAGCGAATAATGCTAAAATACGTAGTTGTTATTTAAAAAAAAAACAATGTAAATTTAGCAAAAAAAAAAAAAAAAAATTATGTATTAATTTATTTAAAGAGAAAAACACAAAAATAACGTTCGATGTTATATTTTTTGTGTGTAATATTTACATATACATACATACACATATTAAATATTACAAATAATATTCATATATTCTATATATCTGTGGTCACAAGCGATAACCGCCTAAGTCGACTTAAGAACGATTTGAGTTATGTATGCTATCATATTCTACTAAAAACGCTTCATATTCACGTGAAATCCTGATTTTTCTAACACTGTTATTTAAAAAGTTATTAATGAAAACATACTGACCTAAGTCGTAATAAAGCCCCATTTCATTTATATAAACAGTTATTTTTCTCGAAAGATTGATTTTCGCCGATTTGAGTTATGTATGCTATCATATTCTACAAAAAAATCTTTATATTTACGTGAAATCCCCATTTCTGACCTAAGTCGTAATGAAGCCCCATTACATTTATATAAAAAGCTATTTTTCTCGAAAGCATGATTTTCGAGTTAGGCGGTTATTGCTTGTAACCACAGATATGTATATCCATAATAACTGCATGTTAGAAATAAATCGGTATATTATTTTATTTACATAAAATTCTGCAATATTTTGTTGTGGGGAAAATACATTTCTTTTGCATTAACAGAGTGTCACTTCATTTTGCTCAGCGTAACTATGCCACAGTAGATGGCGCCACAATTTCTGTTCTAATTAACTTTGCAATAGTTATTTCTATTTTAACATGGATGTCAATATTTTCGACTAGATATCATACAGAACAATGTTATTTCATACGTTTTTTCATTATGAACATAAGTTTGGCATATTAACTTTTTGTTGTCTTCAAAAAATAGAGTTACCGAGTTCATCGATGAGTTTTTTGCTTTCAAAACAGTTCTACATAGTTATATAGAATTATTATTCTGCTTTACCTACAAAATATAAATAAAAATCATAAAATAGTGAAAATATTTTGCTTTTATTAAAAAACTTTTTTATATAAATAAAAAAATTAAATAGCATATTCAATTCATTATTTCATTTTCGATATATTTTGCGATTGTCGGATGGTTGAAATGTACAGAATCGGACTACAGAAAACATTAATTTAAATTCAATGAATTTTAGAAAATCTCAAATGATACTTAAGAATTGCGAACATAAAAATTGTTACATAAATAAACGCAATTTGATGAGAATGTTATTTACAGTGACGAGCAAAAATGTTACGTGGTTTAGAAAACTGAAATTTGACATGGTTTTTTCAATCTAATTTGATATATACACCTAATTTATTTTTGACGTCTTAACTGTTGGCGTATAGACTTTCCACTGATAAAACTAAACCAAATATTGTTGAGTTTTTGAGCATGCACTGTCATGATTTGCAAAATAACTCATATGTAACAATTTTGCACTCTCTATATTAACTCTCTTTAACTCAAATAAAACAAAACATAACAATGAGTTATTTTTGTTGTGCCGTTAGTTTTAGTAATTCACATTATTTTAACAAGTGTTTTTCAAAATGGAACCATCAAAAGTACGCGAAATATTAAAATTATTGAAAAATAATGAATCTACCAGAAAAATCGCAAAAAGGTTCCAAATTAGCCATGTGACCATGCATAGACTAAAAAAAAAACATAAAATAGAAACCCCAGCTCCTCCTCCTGGGCGCCCGAGATTAATAGATGTCCGCACTTGTCGGCATCTGGCAAATTTAGTTACTGCAGACAATGCTGTAACTCCAAACGAAGCTCTTAAAACGCTGAACATTAATGCCAGCGAGTGGACAGCTCGTCGAAGCTTAAAGAGATTAGGCTTAAAGGCAGCTGAGAAGAAAAATAAGCCTTTTTTATCAAAAAATGTATAAAACTTCGCAAGGAATATGCTCAAACCTTCGAAAATTGGACACCATCAGACTGGAGCCAGGTAATGTAAAAAAATACTTTTATAAGTACAGAAATAAAGAAATATATATATCTTTAGGTTATATGGTCAGTCGAAACCAAAATTAATCGTTTTGAGTCCGATGGTCGGTCGTGGTACTGGGCTAAAGACCCCAAAGTAATATCTCTTAACCAGGTTACCCAAACAATGAAACATGGTGGGGGTTCTATTATGGTGTGGGGTTGTATTACCAAAAATGGAGTCGGGCCATTAGTAAAAATTTATGGCATTATGAAAAAAGAGCAATACCTAGCAATTTTGCAAAACAACTTGCCAGTTGCAATCGAAAAAACGGGTCTTTCTCCTGAAAACGTAGTTTTTCAGCAAGACAACGACCCTAAACATTCGGCTAAAATCGTTAAAGAATAGTTGAATAATCAAAAATTTACCACCCTAAAATGGCCAGCACAGTCACCAGATATGAACCCAATCGAAAATTTTTGGAGTTACCTCAAATCTAAGCTGGCAAAATATCCTGAACCGCCAAAAGGAGGTAACGAGTTATGGATTCGTGTAAAGGATATATGGGAGTCTATTCCCAATAAAATGGTGGCAAATTTTTGTGATAGCATGCCAGAACGAATACAGCAGCTTAAGAAAGCTAAAGGATTTTGGACGAAGTATTAAATATTCAGGAAGAAAACATTATTTCTATGGTGAAAATTACAGAGTGCAAAAATGTTACATTTTACTTTTTTTTGTTAAATATAATTTTTGTCTTAACTATTAATAACATAATTAATCAAATCATTGTTATATTTTAAGGAGAAAATAATTAATAAATTGTGTTTAAAAAAAATTTGGATTTTCTTTTGCAATTAAAAATATTGAGCAATACTTCTGAATGTGATATGCAATGTAACAATTTTGCTCGTCACTGTATATATAAATTTTCATAATTTTTTTTGGATGAAAATTTGAAGTTTTTCAGAAAATAAAGATAACAAATTATTTTATTTAAAATGTTTGGGCCATTTGGTTTTTTGCGTTTGGCATCCCTAATTTAACTATTTATTATTATAAATTTATTCTCTATGTTTTCCAAATATGGCAATATTTTAATAAAAAAGTTGAGAGAGCTTTTTTTGGCCAGTTAAAAGTTGGCTGTATATCTCCAATTAGCACGATTTAATGTATAAAGCCACCCTACACAACCATTACCGTTGCAATGGAGGTTAGGGCGGGCTATTTAATTAGCAAAAACTAAATTAAACGAGAAGTTATGTCATATAACCGGAAACGCATTCATATAGATATATAACCTAAATGCATGCCGATCAGCAACCAAGATGACCAAAATGCCAACACCGAAATAACACCGAAATAATAGAAAAGACGAAAACCAACCCAAAGAATTTGCTGAAATAATTTGGTATTAAGTTTAAAAAATTGTTTACTTTTTCCAATATTTTGTTTACATTTATTATCAATACTCAAACCGAGGTGGAGGGTGTTGAATATTACCTTTATCTTTATTTTTCAACCACCAGTCCGATGCATTCAGATTTTCCTTTTGCTGTTCAATGATACCACCTTATGTTTAAATCTTTATTAATAAAACAAGCATGTGCTCTTTTCAATGACTTTTATTAGAGTGAAAAAAACATAAAAGGGAAAAGTAACAAATGTCAAAAAAAAATGTTATTATGAAATTACAAATGAGTGTTACTTATTTATTTTGCCTTACATTCAACACCCCTTCTCAACGTGAAGTTAAATCGTTTTAAGTCAGATTAATTACTCTTGTATGTTTCACTAATTTTGGTCCATCCAATGGTTTGGTCAGCGTATCTGCTATCATATCGTCGGTCGGACAGTAAACAGCAGATATCTCCTTTGCGTTTATGCGTTCATGTACGAATTTATATTTGATGTCAATATGTGACAAGCTTGATCATTCAGCAATTTTATGCATCATTGGTTATCTTCAAATATTTTTATAATTGTTTTTACATTTTGGTCGAAGTCCTTGATTATGCGTATTATCCAAATAAGGTCACGGACTGCTTCAGCGAATGCTATAAATTCTGCTTCGGTTGACGATAAAGAAATTGATTGTTTTCTACTTGCCCATCCAATTAGTGCTCCATTATACATGAAACAATATACTGTGTTAGATTTTCTGTCCATGTTATCTCCGGCCCAATCAGCATCTACATAACCATAGAGATTTTCTTGATTTTTATTATTGCCCATTTTTAATTTATTTGATTTGGTAAATTTTAGATATCTGAAGACTCTTTTAACTAATTCCAGTCACATTGTCTGGGATCAGTCACTCGCCTTGCTAGTATCGACGTTGCTACGGAAATATCCGGTCTGGTGTTGGTTGATAGGTAAAGCAATGAACCAATTGCGCTGCGGTATATTTCATGTAATTCAAACGGCTCTTGATTCATTGTTTGGTTTAGATAACCAACATTCATTGGTGTAGTAGATTCTTTTACTTTTTCTAAATTGTATTTTTTAACTTGTTTAATATATATTTTTCTTGGTTCAGATAGAAAATACCCTCTTCATCACGTGTAAATTGTATACCTAAGTAATACTGGATAGGGGTGGTTCCCGAAAATAAACTAAACCCATGATATGTCTACTCATGAAAATAAAGTTACGGTGCAGGGCCTAAATAACCCAGTACCGGCGGCTAAGTGTGGTGAGCAAGCGGGCCCACAGTCGTCGAGATCACTTGACTGCAAGTCCACTATGGAGGTTGGTAACTTGGCCTCCATAGATGGGTATGTTACAAGAAAAACCCAAAATAAGGAGATTGAGGAGTCGGATCCGAGAAGGAGCCTTGTGCGACCTAAACCTCACACGACAGGTTCGGATTCCGACGAATCGAACTCCTCAAATGAAGCCAATGATACAATCATTGCCACACAGCCTGAAAAGGCAAACTCGGAAGTTGACAAAATGATAGAGGAAGTAAGCGCCAGCATAGCTAAACTCTCTACCAATAAGAAAAGGTTATCTGGGGCCCAACGACGAAAAATCGCCAAAATGAACCAGAAAACTCAAAAAGCTGAAGCGAAGCAAGATGCTCCAAAGGATAATGGACCTGCTACACCCGCATCCTCGGAAGTGGGAAAGCGGATACGTTCTCCTGAGGAGCAGAAGATTGCAGAAGCTAAAAAGAAGAAGAGAAACTCCATGCCAACTAGTACACAGTTGACCAATAACCCCAACCAGAAGAACAGAGGTACCATCACGGGAACTCAATCCAAAGGAGAGGTTATTGGGCCAACGTCAACTAGGAAAAGTGATGCAAAATGTAATCCCTCATTGCAAGTGCAGAACCCTTCCAAAGGTGAAAGACAAGCAATGAAGAGAAAACAGATTGCACCATCAGGCAAGGAACAATCGACTTCATATGCTAGTATGGCGAAAAGACCAGCAATGGACGAACTCTGCTACGCCATTGTCGATTCAAGTAGTCCCACAGGCAAAATCCCTATAGCCCAGAGACAAGTTCTCGAAGAGGCATTCAATAAAAGGATCCTGGAATACACCCTAGAGGCCGAGAACGATGACCCGAAGATCCAAATAAACAGCTGCAGGTTCTCCATGGATGTACTAATGCTACAACTTGCATCCAACGCATGTGTACAAACCCTGGAGAAAATGGTGGAATGCATACCAGCTCCTTGGGATGGTGCCAAACTATCCGTAGTCAAAAAGGCGGACATTCCATCCCTGACCAAAGCCTCCTTCTTCATAAAAGATTGGGGCAGCAAACTTGCTGGCGAAGACGTTGTGAAGGTCTTGGGAAAGCAAAATAAAGGTCTAGCCACTGACAAATGGGAGATCTTCCACAGAGAGGAGGGCCGAGATGGCACTCTTATCGTGGTGGGGATTGATCAGGATCAGGAGTCCATGGCCAGCTTAAAGACCACTAAGGGTAAAGCCTTCTTCGTCTCAGCCGCAGTCTACTTTAAAGTAGGCAAGACGACCATTGGCTGGTAGAAGGCAAATGATGAATCCAAGGCGGGCAATAGTGAGGGGACTTCCACAGACCTAACACCATCCACCTCAGCTAAAAAGGGAGAGTTAGAAATAACCAACTCCCAAGAAGATAAACTTTTAGCCGAACAATGATTATGCTCATGCAGATCAACCTCCATCGGAGCAAAACGGCTACTCAAACTCTGATGGAAAAACTACAAAAAGGTAAGTTACATGTCGTTCTAGTACAGGAACCTTGGACGGTAAATGACAAGGTTACTGGACTAAATGATCCTAATTACCAAATTTTCTATGCTCATACAGGAACTCGACCGAGAACTTGTATTATTTGTCACAAAAACCTAAACTATCTCTTTTCCCCAGACTTGTCCACCGCAGATCCTGCAACATCCTGCAACACGGAAGCCAACCAATGCTCTTAGCATCGGTTTATCTCCCGTCGGACTCACCGACACCTCCACCGACGTCGAAACTTGAAGAGATGGTAAAAACGGCCAGGATAACAGGTAAGGAAATTCTAATAGGGTGCGATGCGAATTCTCACCATATAGCTTGGGGAAGTTCGAACTGTAACCAAAGGGGGGATGCTTTAATTGAATTCCTTAATGAAAATGACCTTTTTACCCTTAATGTTGGGAACACGGCAACCTTTGTTAACAAATTAAGGGAAGAGGTTCTAGATATTTCAATTTGTTCGAAAAATTTAGTGGATGATATCCAAGATTGGCAGTCTCTAGCGAACATTCCTTCTCGGATCATCGATACATTTTATTTAAACTGACACACCCACCACCTGAACCCATCAAGTTCAGGAATAAGGCTAAGACTGATTGGCCTAAATTTAGAAGAAATCTACAAGCCCGTCTAACTACTCCTCGCACAGACTTAAGGTATGTCGAAGAGGTTGACGAGGAAGTGGACAAAATAACGAGGAGCCTAACTGAGTCCTTCAAGGAATGCTGTCCACTCCGGGAAAGCAGATCTCCCCGAGATAAACCCTGGCTAACTGGGGAACTGATAAATCTTGGGAAGGACGTCCGAAGACTTTTCAATAGGGCTCGTCGTAAAAAACACGCAATATACTGGGATGACTACCATGTTAAGCTCAGGGATTACAACAAAAAGATTCGAATAGCCAAACGCAACTCCTGGAGACACTTCTGTGAACAGGTTGATAGCGTTAATGACGCCTCAAAAATCAAGGAATTCTTATCTAAAACCCACTCGCAGCCTGAAACTCTTGTCGATAGGGACGGGATTCGGGCGGAATCGATGGAACAGTCCTTAAGAATATCGATGGAAACACACTTTCTTACCGAAGAATATGGGCCGAATAGGGACCCTGAAATTGGTACCAATGTGTCCCGACCAACTGGAACCAACGTGGAACAGCAGACGGGACCCATGAAGGGAACAATATGAAGGGCCTAATGAGGAACAATATCGAGAGGAAAGATATGATAGAATAACCGAAAATATGGTAATTAAGGCAATACAAAGCTTTGCCCCCTTTAAGGCAGCATGCCCAGATGAAATCTTTCCTGCTCTATTACAAAAGAGCGGGGACTTGATTGGCAGTAGTCTGGCTGGCATATTCTCTGCTTGCCTAAAACTTTCGTATACCCCCAGAGCATGGCAGGAGGCCAAAGTGGTCTTCATACCAAAGCCGGGAAAGGAAAGCTACGCGAACCCTAAGACCTATCGACCGATAAGTCTTAAATCCTTCCTACTGAAAGCCAGGAGCGAATAGTCGATAACATGGTTAAATCTCAAATCCCAAATGAGCTGTTGAAGTTCAAACAGCACGCTTATTTAAAGGGACGCTCAGTAGAAACTGCGCTTCATGAAGTAGTTCACCACATAGAAAGATCTTTCGATCTAAAAATCTTCACTCTAGCCATATTCATTGATATAGAAGGAGCTTTTAACAATGTATCAACAAATACGCTTGTCCACTCCCTAGAACGATTCGACATCGACCGTGATATCAAAGCCTGGATCAGTCACATGCTAGGGAATTGATGGATAAGTTGCGAGGTTGGTGGCATTAAAATAAGAGACAAGGTTTGCTGTGGGACACCTCAAGGGGGAATTCTATCCCCCCTGCTCTGGGTGACCACTATAAACAGTCTTCTAAGGATTCTAACCGATAAGGGTTTCCAACCTGTCTGCTACGCAGACGATGTAGCGATACTGTTAAGGGGGAAAGATCCTAGAAATTTATGTAGGAGGGCATCGGATGCACTCGAAATAGCATACGATTGGGCACAACCAAGGGGATTAAATGTGAACACGGAAAAGACTGAAATATGCCTCTTTACTAGGAAGACGAAAATAGTCGAATTCGATGAACCCCGCTTCCAGGGCAAAACGATTAGAATCACACAAACAGTGAATACCTTGGGGTGATTCTCGACAAAAAGCTCACTTGGAAGGACCATATTGAGAGCAAAGTCGTGAAGGCTCATCGGATATGGGCCATTTGCAGAAGAGCTATAAGTTAAAAATGGGGTTTAAACCCGAGGATGACTCATTGGCTTTACACAAGCGTCGTTAGACCAATTCTAACCTACGCATCCGTAGTCACATGGACATCAATGAACAGGAAATGCTATATTAAACCATTCCAAAAAATACAACGCCTCTGCTGCATAGGAATCAGCGGCGCAATACGGACTACATCTACGAGGGCTTTAGAGACGATTCTATCTATACACCCGATCGAGATTAGAATTAAATATGAGGCAGCTCTGGCCATGTTACGACTAAGAGTAACAGGGGAATACATCACCGACCATATGACCAGACACCAAACAATATTGGACCAGATACCGGAATTCAACACAGTGGACTTTAGCTGTGATAAAATCGCGGAAGTGTCGACAAACATACCCTGCAGTATAAGGATACCTGACAGGGAAAGCTGGTTAAACGAAAATTTTCTACGAAACCTTCCAGGGTCACACTACTACACAGACGGATCTAGTCTGCATGGTAGGACTGGTATACGTTTCTATGATGAGGACCGTTCCAATGGCATACACCTACGCATTCCTGACCACAACTCTGTCTTTCAGGCCGAAGTGGTCGCGATAACGGAATGCATAAGATCTATTGACGTACGGGCAATCCCAAGCCCCGGAGACGTGAAAATATTTTGGGACAGTCTAGCGGCTATCAGGGCGATATCCTTGGACAAAACTAGATCAAGGACTGTCCTCAGATGTAAGGAAGAAATTGCAAACTTCACTACAAGAGGCAGACTTGAAATCATTTGGATCCCAGGACACAGTGGTATAATGGGAAACGAGATTGCAGATGAACTGGCCAGGAAGGGTTCTTTCCTGGAGGGTGTCAATTTGGAAAACCCAATACCTTTCCAGGCACTCAAATTGAAACTATCGGAGTGGGAAACTAATTCACATACTTCAATTTGGGAGGAAACTGACGTGGGTAAGGCTACGAAGATACTATGGGGCTCTCCAAACACTTCGAAGACTAAGGAAATCCTTAGTCTAAATAGAAAGGAACTGAGTAGCATTATTGGCATCCTCACTGGACACTCTGAACTGAGGGCTCATCTATACCGTATAGGACGGGCAGAATCGGCCACATGCAGAGCTTGTGGAGAGGATGACGAGACCCTAGAACACTACCTTTGTTACTGTCCTGCATTTGCCGGAACAAGGGTCAGAAATTTATCCAACGAAATCATACCAGGCCTAGCGGCTCTTAGGGGGATACGCTGGAAAGCACTCAGGAGATTTGCTATCGAGACCGAACTCCTAAGTTAAATAAGGAGTAGATTAACGGATGAGCACGAGGATGTAGAGCGCACAACAAGCCGACTTTCTGGCTTAAGTGTATATCCGGGTAAAACGGATATGAGCTATGTATATACAGTGCTCCTCTTTTTCAACCTAACTTAACCTAATACTGTAGCTTCCCCAAATTTTTTATTTTAAATTCCTTTTTCATTAATTTTTCAAATTCATCGATAAGTTCATGATTAGTAATGTGGATATGGTCTTTACCAGCTTTCTTTTTATATAGACATAAATCATTGTTACTTTGATCATATCTATTAATTTTCAAAATGGAATTGAATTTTGTATTCCATTCCTTTGCGCCCTGTTTTAAACCATATAAATTTTTTAACGAGTTTACATACCTGGTTATTATCGGCTGTTTCATATAAACTTCATGCGATAAGTCACCATTTAGATATGCTGTTTGTATGTCAAAATGTTGTACCTCCATCTTTCTATGACCTGCTACTGTGAGTAAAATCTTTAAAGTTGTTGGGTTTGTAACAGGAGCAAAAACTTCATCGTAGTCGCGTCCGTATTTTTGTGCGAAACCTTGCGCTACCAGTCGAGCTTTAAAATTTACTATATTTCCATTTTGATCCGTTTTTGTTTTGTATATCCACTTGCAGCCTATAGCATTTATATTTGGAGGTAATTTGGTTATCTGCCAGGTTCCATACTTTTTAAGAGAATTAATTTCATCTTTCATCGCTTCTTGCCAATTTTCCGATTTTGGTCCACTAATAGCTTCCTCGTATGTTTTTGGATCTATGATTTTTTCTTCAGTTACTGTGTTTATTTCTGTAATTAAACGTGTAGGTGGTTTACCTTTATTTTGTCCCCTAGACCTTCTTACAGCGTTTCTTTCGTCATATAGTTCCCCTTTTGAAACTGTTTGAGGATCTTCTTGTTGAATTTCATTCGTTTCTTGTATTAAATTTTCTTGTTGACGTATATTTGGTTGTATTAAGTTTCAGTTCGAATCTAATTCTCTTTACGAACGGTCGTGTAAATAATTAAAGCGCTTAGAGTACAACTATTTAAAATTAATAACAAGTGTATATTTTTGTTTTTGCAATTGCCTATTCTTGATCTCATTTGAACTCACGTGGTAGTTAATTCAGCTTAAAACAGGAATAAAAAATCTAGAGATGGCCCGAGGGGCCAAATCTTCATCAAAAAGAAAGCTCCTTGCCAACAAGAAGATGACAAAACTTCCTCCGGGTTTTAACCCGAACATCGCGTCAACTTCAAGCAACAGATTTAGCCTGCTTGCTGGCCTTAATGATATGGACGTAACTCCTGTTTCAAATATTAACGAGGTTAAACAACACAAACCTCCACCTATTGTTGTTGAAGCTAACGCCTCATTTACAGAAATACAAAAACTACTTGGTAAAGGTTGTATTTTCAAACGTACTTCAATTGGTACTAAAATTTTTGCTCCAAGTAAAGAAATGTTCGAATGCTACAAGCAAATTCTTAAAGAGAGTAAGTTGGAGTTTCACTCTTATGGCTCCAAAGATAATAGGTTATACACCACTTTTTTACACGGTTTACCCCGCATAAAAACTGAGGACATCACCGCGGAGCTAAAAAACTACAACCTGTCCCCTTCTTCCGTAGCTGAAATAGTCACCAAATTCAGTTCGAACAACAATGCAGTTTACAAAGTTCAATTTATACGTAAAAATTTTAACCCAACTGCCTTAAGAAACGTAAGACCAATTTCAAATATAATAATTTCCTGGAAAAAATACAAATCTAGATCCAGAAATAAACCAACTCAATGCTGGAACTGCTTAATGTATGGCCATGGCGGTGAACATTGTCATCGTAGTGCTGCCTGTATGATATGTGCAGAACAACATCATACAAGTGTGTGTCCATTTAACACAAATGAAAAAAGACCAGCTGTTTTTACATGCTTTAATTGCAAAAAACAAGGAAAAGAGAGAACTGATCACTCTGCAAACGATATCAACTGTCCGTTACGTTCTCTCTATTTGGAAACTAGAACAAGAGTTACTTCTAAAAGTCCGAATAAAAGCAGACAACAACAAAATAACTCATTTCAATTTAATGTGGGAGATTTCCCTAATTTAAGAAACAACAACACAAATTGTCGCAATAACATCAATAATAACAGCAAAGCTACATATGCTAACCAACTGAAAACAAACAACGATTTATTTAGCATTGATGAGCTTTTTGATATTTTCACTACAGCTATGGATGATTTGCATAGGTGCACTTCAAAAGTACAACAAATCAAAGTTGTAATGTCAATGGTAAAATACGCCCATGAATTATACTAATAATTTAAACGAATTCAAAATGCTTCACTTGAATGATAATGGCATTTCAAACTTTTCTAAATTAAAACAATTTGAAATACTAATTGAACGAGAAAATATTAAAATAGCGTCTTTGAATGAAAAATTTTTTTCAGAAAATCATAGACCCTATTTTAAAAATTTTTATTTATATAGAAGTGACAGAACAGATGCAAGAGGAGGAGGAGTAGCTCTGTTAATTCATAAATCTGTCGCTCATAAAAACCTCTTTATATCAAACACATCATCAATCGAAAACATCTCAATTGAAGTTATTATAAATAATAGACCTATTGTTGTATCTTCGTTATATTCACCAAGATATACTCATAACTTCTGTGCTGATATCTTGAACCTAACACCTACCACCAAAGAATATATAGTTTTTGGTGACCTAAATGCCAAACATTGTTCTTGGAATTGCCGTTCAAATAATACTGCAGGAATTGCACTCAACAACCTACAGCAATCAAGTAATTTTTTCATTCACTACCCTAATAGTCCAACCCTATTCCCCCATCAACACAATCGCGAAGCATCCACAGTCGATATTATTTTAAGCAATTCCGCTTTAGATATAGACGTAAAAACAATGGATTACGAAATACCATCAGACCATCGCCCCATTATATGTACACTTAAAAGATCGACGGCCTTGCAGGTTGACCTCAATTATTATGATTATAGTGCAACCAACTGGAACATTTTTATGAATTTTTTAGACAATAAAATCACGTTATATTCTGATATATACAATACCAAGGTAGTTATTGATCAGGAAATCCAAAAATTTATAAATGTAGTTTTCGAAGCAAGGGATGTGTCCACACCTAAAATAACTCAACAAAATAATTACACATTACCAGAAAGTACTGTTAAATATATTAAACTAAGAAGAAGCTTTAAAAGAAAAAGCCAACGATCTTCAAATATAGCCGACCAATCTTTTTATAATCAATGTACTAAGTTTCTAAGTAATATAATTGATAAAAGTATCAATTCGGAGCGCAATAAGAAATGGTCTCAATTATTATCCAATTTAAAACCAGGTGATAAATCATTTTGGAAAATAAGCAGGAACTTGCGAGGAAAAGGAAAAAATCAAATCGCTCACTTTAAAGTTGGAAATACAAAAATAACATCTGATAAGGACAAGGCTGAAGTCCTGGCAAATACATTTGTCCAAGCAAATAACCTCACTTCGAACTATAACCACTCGGCAGATACACTAATAAATACAACAGTAAATAATTTTAAAAAGGAAAACCCCAGTTCTGAATCTGCAATTTATACATCTCTTGAAGAAGTAATGAATATTGTCTCATCAATAAAACCCTCAAAATCCCCTGGTTTTGACAATGTTCCGAACCTGCTCTTAAAGAAACTACCACTCAAAGCTCTAAAATTACTGGTTATAATATTTAACAGCTGCATCAAACTCAACTATTTCCCAAACCATTTCAAAAATGCTAAGGTTATAGCTATAAACAAACCTAGTAAGCCAAAAAATAACCCAAACAGCTACAGACCTATTAGTCTATTAAGTAACTTAGGTAAAATATTTGAAAAAATACTACATTCTCGTCTTAGTGGATTTGTAACGACCAATTCTATTGTTGCCAAAGAACAATTTGGATTTAAAAAAGGGCATAGCACTACTCACCAAATAAACAGAATCAAAAATCAAATAATCACAAATAAAAACAATAAACGTTCAACGGGTCTAATATTGTTAGATATTGAAAAAGCGTTTGACACCGTTTGGCATAATGGAATAGTATTTAAACTTCTTGATGCAAATATACCAAAATATTTATGCAAACTTATTTCAGATTTCATTCACGGCAGAAATTTTAATGTTGCGATTAATAATGAAACATCATCTCCAAAAACCATTACCACAGGGTTACCTCAAGGATCAGTCTTGTCGCCATTGCTTTACTCGATATATACATCCGATTTTAAGGTCCCGAAATATATGAAAATTGCTTCTTACGCAGATGATACTGCGTTAATTTCTTCAAACAAACTTACAAGCGCACTCCTGAAGAAAATGGAAAAGGGACTTGTAAATTGCAGTAAATATTTTCACAAATGGAAAATCAAAATAAATCCAAACAAGACCCAAGCAATAATTTTTCCATTCAACAAATCTCCCAAAAGACTGCCAAGACGTCATCTTATTGGAAATAATACCATAAATGTACTTAACGAGGTCAAATATCTCGGAGTTGTCTTGGACAAAAAGCTTACATTTAAACAACATATTATGGCTACGTGTCAAAAAGCTATAAAATCATTTAAAGCATTATGGCCACTACTAAACAGAAGGTCATTTCTAAACCCCAAAAACAAAAATCTACTCTTCAAAAGTGTTATAAGGCCGACATTAACATACGCGTGTCCTATTTGGAGTGACGCTGCCAACTGCCACCTAAAACGCTTACAAATCATACAAAACAAGTGTCTTAAAATGATAAATAAGAAGCCCTGGAGGTATCCTACAAATCTTCTTCATGACGAAACAGGTTATGAAAAAATTATCGATTTCAAAACAAGGATTAATAACAATTTCTTTACCAAAATTGAAAATTCCTCTTACCCACTGATAAGAGAATGTAGAGAAATAACTTAAAATTAAAAAGAAATCACCAAATTGAAAATTATATGCTTATAGAGGTCTATTATTTCAAATAAACCTCCTATAAGCATATAAATATTTTTCAGATAGTATTTGAATTTATTAAATCATATAAAGGTTTTTTCATCCCATTTTCCTTTAAAAATCATTAAAAATAATATAAAAACTATTTAATATCTCTAGATCCTATGTATTATTTGTTGCAATATCTATATGTAAAGATAAGATCTCATATGTAAATATCAAAATTTGTTAAAATATGTAAATAAAGGAAGAATATTTAATTGAAAATTGAAATTGTATTAAGTTTTCTTGTTGACATATATTTCGTTATTGTATTGCATCTCCTTGGTGTATATTTTGTTGTATTAAATTTTCTTGTTGGCGTATATTTTGTTGTTGTATTAAATTTCCTTGTTGACATATATTTCGTTGTTGTATTGCATCTCCTTGGTGTATATTTTGTTGTATTAAATTTTCTTGTTGGCGTATATCTTATTGTTGTATTAAATTTTCTTGGCGTATATTATGTCATATTAAATTTTCTGTTTCTTCTTCTTCAGTTTTTGTATTTAATATTTCAGTTTCGTGTTGTACGCTTGGTTTATTTGCCTGAGTTTTATCTTTCTCTTGTTTGATGAAAACGGCTAACTTTAATTTTATGTGTATTAACGTCTAGGAGACGGTAGCCTTTTGTGCCATCCTCATACCCTACGAATATTAATCTTTGCGATGTGGCATCTAATTTTTTTCGTTCGTCTTTTGATATGTGAGCATATGCAGGTGTACCAAAAATTTGAAAATAATATAAATTAGGTTTCTTATTGTACCAGGATTCGTACGGCGTTGTTTTTATACCTTTTGTTGGTAGGCGATTAATTATGTGATTTACTGTGCTTACCGCTTTACCCCAATATTGTTTGTGAATTCCAGAGCTATTCAACATACAACATACCATTTCTATCAATGTTCTGTTCTTGCGTTCGGCTACTTAATTTTGCTGTGGAGTTTTCGGTACTGTAAATTGTGTTATAATTCCATTGTTTTAAGATAACTGCGTAGTTCTGTTTTCATATATTCGCCTCCTCTGTCGGATCTAATTATTTTTGGCACTTTACCGAATTGGGTCTTCATCATTTCTATGAATTCTATCATTTTCTCTTTCACATCTGATTTTTGTTTAACTAAATATATGTAACAATACCTAGAGAAATCGTCAATTAAAGTTGAAATATATTTATTACCTCTAGGCGTTGAAATTTGTAGTGGACCGCAAACGTGAGTATGTATTAAATCCAACTTTCCTTGTGATTTTGTAAATGATTCTTGTGGAAAAGGATTTCTAGTTTTCTTATTTTCCAAACATATTTCACAAACATCTGTATGGTTACACTTTGCTATATTTAAATCAGCTGCTATGTAATTCTTGCATTCTTTTAACGTCGGACATATTACGGTGACCGAGAATTTTGTGCCATTCATGTATGCATTTTGAATTTTTATTGTTAATAGCATTAAAAACTTGGTGATTCGCTTTATATATATCATTGTTTGCTTTTACGATAATTAAGTCTTTGCCATCTTTATTTATATAGCATTTTTTTTTTAAACGTCACATTAAACCCACCTTTTGTTAGTTTACTAACTGATAATAAGTTATATGTTAATTCCGGTACCAATTGTACTTCTTTTAAAGTAAATTTATTTAATTCTGTTTTAAATTCGACTGTTCCAGTTCCTTTAATTAATAAATTTCTGCCATCTGCTACTTTTACGGAACCTTTGCTCGGTTTGTTCAAAATTTAAATAACGATTCGTCATTACACATATGTGATTATGCTCCAGAATCTACACACCATTCTGAAATGTTATGTTGTTGATTTTTGTTGGGCACTATTAGGCATACATATGTGTCACCTTCACTATTGTTTTCTACACAATTTACTTTATTATGTGTTCTATTCTCGTTTTCCTATTTCTTTTTCCAACTTATATACTTTCTGCAATCGTTTTTCATGTTTTCTCTTTTTTTGCAGAAAAAACAACTCACTTTATTTTTTGTCAAATTTATCATTTTCTTTAATAGTTTTATAAGCTTTTTCTACGGTTTCATTTGCTGCATCGATTTCCTGCCTTCTTTTGTATTCTTTTAGCAATTTATTTTTCACCATGCTTTTGGTTAAATCTTCTTCAGCGCGTGATTCGAGTGCTGTGATTAAAACGCTATAACTTTTAGACAGACTTGATAGATATAGGGCAACTGCAAGAGCGTCCGCTAACGTTTCACCTAACGTATTCAATTGGTCCATACACTCATCCATTGCATTTAAGTGGGATATCATATTTCCACCATCTGGTAGAACCATTCTACATAACCTTCTCAAAAGTCTAACTTTATTTGACAACGTTGATTTTTGATGATATTCTTGAAGTGATTGCCACATACTTTTTGCTGTCACTTTATTTTTGACATGGATGATTTGGTTGTCTTCTATAAAAAGACCTATATGTGCACGTGCTTTTCCATCTTTTCAGTTCCAAGCAGCAAGTTGTATTGCATCTACTGGTGCATCCTCATCGATTACTGCCCACAAGTCTTCTTTTATTAATAATAATTCCATTTTATACTTCCATATTTGGTAATTATCATCATTTAACTTTGATAATTACAGTTTTGCGGTCTCAGGCATATTCCTTTATAGTTTCCTCTTTTATTTCCCTTTATTTATGAAATATTAATTTATTGGGATGGCCGTGACTGGGCCCATAACCTTTTGAATATTACCTTTATCCTTATTTTTCAACCGCCAGTCCGATGCCTTCAGATTTTCTTTTTGCTGTTCAATGATACCACCTTATGTTTAAATCTTTATTAATAAAACAAGCATGTGCTCTTTTCAATGACTTTTATTAGAGTGAAAAAAACATAAAAGGGAAAAGTAACAAATGTCAAAAAAAAAGTTATGAAGTTATAAATGAGTGTTGCCATATAATACTTATTTAACGAATGTTGCATTACATTCAACAGAGGGTATCAAAGATTCGGCACAGCCGAATTTAACACTCTTACTTGTTTTGGTTCAAATTAGTGGAGAAAGTAAAGTAAATGAGCAGAATTAAGACCATCATTATTGAAAAATGCGGTATTTTTTTTACATAAAACAGTATTTCGCAAAAAAGGTACGCTATTGCTTTAAGTTTTTGAGATATTTCCGCCCAAATATGCAAAAACCACAGTTATTCGTTTTACGCAATTTTCAAACATATATCTCAAAAACTAAAAGCGATGGACAATTTCCAAGGTCATATTCAAGATCAGCAGGCAAAATCCATTTTGAAGAATGCCAAAAACATTTAGAAAAGTGTATTTCCAAAACTTAAGGTTTAACCAATTACCTTTGACCTTTATTTTAAAAAATGTGTAACGCCATTTTGAAGCGGTTATCAATACCTCTTATTTGAAACCTAACTGGGATCTGTATCTTAAGTACTTTTTGAGATAACAGCATTTATGTCAGAACACTGTTGTCAAATTTAAATAATTTTCCCCAATTTCCGAAATTCCATTATGTCTCTGGGCGGGAGCTACGTTTCGATTTTATCCCCCTATCTCACATCACACTGCAAGTTCGAAAGCTCAATACACTCACCTTTTTTTTTACTAATACACACACATTTTCCGCAGTGGTCACACTAATGGCACCAAATTTTTCGTGCGAGCAGTGGCTGCCACTAACAATGATTAATGTTACCCTGTTATAAATTTAATGCAAATTTACTGGATTCTGCAAAATTGTAATTTTTTTTACTTGTTAAATCTATTATTATGATTTATTTCTTGAAATGCGCATATAAAAACGCAAGTTTGTTAATTATAGAGCATACATATTATTTACTATTATTAAAATAAAACTAATAATAATAAATGTAAACATTTTCCCTCAAACATGTGCCTGTATACTAAATTCAGTAACTCTATTTAAAAAAAATAAGAGAGAGAAGTAAACAAATTTTTTCAAGTTTACGCTTCGACAACATTTTAAAAATGAGATTGCAGTCAGATGTGTGAGCACAAAAGTTAATGGCGATGGATTCGACTAATTTGAACAATTTTTCGTTGATAATACGTACACAACGATTTCACAATTGTAGTGTGATGTGAGATAGGGGGTGTTTGCGTATGTAGCAAAAAAGAAATAAAACACAATTTAATTTTAGGTTTGATACGTAGAGAAAATAAGATCTCTATTTTATTTGTATATACAAATGTATACAAGATGTATTACCTTTTTTTAAAAATATGCACAGCGGATGGTGTTTATGTGTACGAATTGTACGAAGGTACCAAAACGATTGATTTTATAAGTTAAAAAATAAAAGAGAGAAGGTGACGAGCAATATCTAAGTACCGTTAACGGTTTTACTAGTTAAAATCTATGTAAACACTCCTTTCAACGATGTATAAAAAAAGGAGTTTCATAGATTTTAACCCAGAATTAACCCAAAAATGGCTAATTGACTCAAAGGCGGAAAAGTCAAAGAAAATATTAAATTGTACTTAAACATTGCCGGCCACCTTGCAACATCAAGGTGTGTTGCGACAATAATACTTTAACAAATAACTTAAGTATCTTAAAATAAGGCATAGTTCAGTTTAAAAATGTGGCTTGAATTCAATTTATTATTTTTTTTTTTTTTTTTTTTTAACACTTAAATTGGCCAGTAGGGACCTCGACGTAACAATTTTCCATAGGCCAGTAGGGACCCCAATGGAAAATTGATTATAAATAAGTATGAGCCAGTAGGGACTCTACAATTTGAGCCAGTAAGGACTCTACATATGAGCCAGTAAGGACTCTACAATGGAGATGGGCCAGATATGACCCATCCAAAAATGGTGTATTGCGCCATAGCATCCTCATAATCGAGCAGAGCATCGTCAAAAAGGTTAGGGAGAGATTCCATATTTCTATGAAACGATAAAAAATTTAAAGAAAATATCGAAGAAAAAGTGTAAATTATTCGGTCAAAATGACCAGTTTGGTTATTGGTCGTTTTACAACCCCATTAGCAGTACGAATAGCCGCGACCCTTACACGACCGTCACTTCCCGGATAAACTTTTATGACCCGGCCTAAACGCCACGATGTTGGAGGTAGATTTTCATGCTTGATAACGACTAAGTCGTTTTCCTGTAGATCGCGTTCCGGATATTTCCATTTATAGCGCTTATTTAACGTCATTAAATATTCTTCTTTCCATCGGCGACAAAAAAGTTGAGACAACGCTTTCATTTTTCGAAATCGATTAACAAGACTTATCGGAGATTCATTAATTTCAGGCTGCGGGGGAGCAAGTATTGGTCCACCTATTAAAAAATGACCAGGAGTCAGAGCTACTGGTTCCCGAGGGTTATCCGCCATAGAACAAAGAGGACGTGAATTTAGGCAAGCTTCAATTCTTGCGAGAACTGAAGAAAGTTCTTCAAAAGTATATTTAAAAGATTGCGCTTCCTTACGAAAATGGTGTTTAAAACTCTTGACCCCGGCTTCCCAAAGGCCACCCATATGAGGTGCCCTGGCCGGTATAAACCGCCAAGTTAAACCCTGAATACCATAAATAGAACCCACTGCAATCTGACTTTCCTTAAGAAACATCTTAAAATCCTTCTCTAATTCACGCGATGCGCCTACAAAATTTGTGCCATTATCCGAAAATATAGTGTAGGGGCAACCTCGTCGAGAAATAAATCTGTGAAAGGCAGATAAAAAAGTAGGCGTCGATAAATCAGACGTTGCCTCTAAATGAATTGCTTTCGTAGAAAAGCAAACAAAAATACAAACGTAGCCCTTCGTTATCCTACAAGCTCTGCCCGTGAAACTTTTGATGTCAAAGGGACCAGCAAAATCAACGCCCGTTGTCATAAATGGTCTAGTAAGAGTAGTTCTTTCAGGGGGCAGAGCCGCCATAATTTGACGACAAGATACTTTACGGTCAATAATACACCGTTTACAACGACCAATGACTCCACGAATTTTCGACTTCAAGCGTGGAACCCAATATTCAATGCGCAGTATTCGCAACATCAACTGATTTCCACCGTGAATGGAAATCATATGAACAAATTCTATTAACAATTGAGTAAATCGGCTCGAATAAGGTAAAATAATAGGATATTTCTCCGTATATGAAAGGGATGGTGATTTAACCAACCGACCATTCAATCTTATCGCACCGTCTTTATCGAGAAAGGGATTCAAAGAAATAAGGCATCTCTTTGAACTTAACGGTTTTTTGTCTAACAGGCACTTATATTCATCTGCATAGTGATGTTTCTGAGCCACAATGGCTAAATGCAATTTTGTTCTTCTGATTTCATAACCAGCAACGATTTTATCCACATTCATATAACGATTTGACCTATGAGCTGGATGACTACTGTAAAAGAACCTCAAAATATATGAGATTATCCGAAGAGCTCGATCAAGACGAGAGTAATTATTCAAAATATCCACAAATATATATTCCCCCTTAACGTCCGTAAAGAAGGAAGCATGAGTTTTGACAACCCGACCCTCAATGTCAGTGTCAAGATAACTTATATCCGTTATATTCCAGTGCACTTTATCTTGACCCAGCCATCTTGGACCATGCCACCAAAGCTCACTATTTTCCAGCTCAGTGGGAGAGGTACCACGACTACCTAAATCGGCAGGATTATCCTCAGAACGAACATGATACCAATTATGGTTTCCTACATTTTCTTGAATGCGGCATACTCTGTTCGCTACAAATGTGGTCCAGGAACACGGCGTTTTCCTTAACCAAGAAAGGACTATCGTCGAATCAGTCCAACAGTAAATTTGATCAATTTTAATATCAATTTCACCTATTACCGTCTTCAAAAGTTCAGAGGCTAACACCGCCCCGCACAGTTCTAAACGAGGTAGAGAAATTGATTTGATGGGGGCTACTTTGGTTTTCGATGAAAGTAGGTGAGTATGAATTTCGCCGTTAGAGGCCTGAATTCGAATATAAATCACCCCCGCGTATGCCTTTTCCGAGGCATCAGAAAAAACATGAAGCTCAACAGAATTTCCCGGCGAATAATTAACCCATCTTGGAATACGAATAGTATTTACCTCATGATAAGAAGTTACAAATCTTTTCCATTCATCTTCCGTCGAAATTGGAAGCATATCATCCCAATTTATATTATCAAGCCAAATTTTTTGCATGATAATTTTAGCAACCACAATGACAGGACCTAACCAACCTACAGGATCAAACAATTTCGCGATAGTCGATAAGACTTCCCTCTTAGTATACCCAGATTTTAATGAAATAGGAGTCACACTAAAATAAAACGAGTCCAACTGAGCGTTCCACTGAATTCCTAAAGTCTTTGAAGTACTCGATTCTATAAAGGTCAATAATTTAGCGTCAACTAAATGGTCCAAAGGTATGTCTTTCAAAATACTCCGTTCGTTTGAAGTCCATTTTCTTAGCTGAAACTTAGCAGAGGCCAAAGCAGCGACGAGTTGATCACGAGCCATTAATGCAGTCGAAATGTCATGAGTCCCTGTCAAAACGTCGTCAACGTACATGCACTTTCGTAGAATATGTGCTGCGAGAGGAAACTCAGCCTCAGAATCGTCCGCGAGTTGTAATAACGTCCTAATGGCAAGGTATGGAGCGCAGTTAACGCCAAAAGTCACTGTCTGTAATTCATAGTCCCTTACGGTCTCCGTCGGAGAATCCCTAAACAAAATTCGTTGAAAAGGGGTATGAGAAGGATCAACCCGAATCTGCCTATACATTTGAGTAATATCACAATTGAAGACGAATTTAAACAGACGCCACCTAAGAATAAGTAGAACTAAGTCTGCTTGTAAGGTAGGTCCTACGTAAAGGCAATCGTTTAAACTAATTCCATTAGAAGTTCTATTTGAAGCGTTGAAAACAACTCTCAATTTAGTTGTCTTACGTTCTAGTTTTACCACCGGATGATGAGGTAAATAACAAAAAGAGGTAGGAGATGAAAAATTTGGTAATACCGGTCTCATATGTCCTATGTCCAAATACTCCCTAACGACGTCATCGTACATCTCCTTAATTTCAGGTCTACGCATTAAAGATGATTCGGTCCTAAGATATTGTCCCATAACACCAGGTCTTGAAGTCCCTAAAGAAAATTTTTCAGGAAATTCAGGCTTAAATGGGAGAGTCACTACATATCGACCATCAGATTCGCGACGAGTAGTCGCTTTATAATTTTCCTCACAAAATTTGTCAAATGGAGACAGAATTTTTCTTTTAGGAGTTTCCTCAAGTTCCCAGAATCTCAAAAGATTTTTGTTAAGGCAATCTTCCTCTGAAAATTCGACATTCGTAGAATATACCTGAACTTGAGGTTGTACAACTGGACCAGTAATAATCCAGCCAAAAGTAGTGTTCTGAGCTAGTTAAGAGCCCAAAATATTGCGACGGATTTCTCCCAACAGAATTCTTGGATATAAATCCGCGCCAAGCAAAAGATCAACAGGTCGACTGTCATCAAAATTAATATCGGCCAAACGAAGGTTTGGCAAATTTTCCTTTAAATACGAGTGGACTGTAAATGATGGTAAATTACCCGAAATATTTGGCAAAACAAGTGCCAATGTTTCCAATACAAGGGATGAATCGAGGGTGGAGCCAATTTTTAATGAACAAAGTTTTCTAGACATTGCCGTAACTGCC
This sequence comes from Cordilura impudica, assembly GCA_963682025.1. NCBI lineage: Eukaryota > Metazoa > Arthropoda > Insecta > Diptera > Scathophagidae > Cordilura > Cordilura impudica. The sequence goes on along the minus strand of OY821519.1, from coordinate 170,526,102 downwards.
TGATTAACTCCTGAAATTTGAGCATTCGTCGAATGCGTCGAAATTTTCAGGCGATTTTGCAAACGTTCAGAAATGAACGATGCTTCAGAAGCAGGGTCAATAAGGGCCCGGGCTGGGTACGTAGTACCCTGATGAATAAGATTCACCATAGCTGTCCCTAAAAGTACAGTCCTACTTTGTGCTGTATGAAATACTTGACGATTTGTAGGAGCTGTGGCATGATTGGCATTCGAAGATGATGCGATTGCAGGTACGGAGTTTGAAACTCGAGAAACATAAACCGAACTAACACCCGAATTCGACCGATTAGTATCCCTAGAAACTTCAGAAGATGGTAATGCACGGTGTAACATAGTATGATGTCTCTTGTTACAAATGGAGCAATTATACGAACTGCTACAATTTTTAGCTTCATGTGTCCTTGCGAGACAATTGACACAACAGTGAAACTTTTTTACCGTAGAAAATCGATCCGCAACAGATAAACTTTTGAATCGATGACAAGAACGTAAAAAGTGAACTTGATTCTTACAAAAAACACAAGAAGCACTTGAAGTTGAAGCAGCATTGGTATGATGCGCTTTGATTTTAGGTTCAGAAAGCCGTTTAGCAGATTCTGAACCCCTAAGATCACGTAAACAATCTAAAGTTTGAACTCTTTCTGTCAGAAAGAGGTCCAAATCCTTCCAGAGTGACAAAGCTGATTTGTCCTTTATACTCTGTTCCCACAGACTAACAGTTTGCGAAGGTAACCGTTGAATACAAAGAAATACAATAATAGGATTCCAGCTGTGCGTCGAAATATTATAAATTGACATAGCCGTAAGGCAACCGTTTATTCCGCGTTGTAAAGTTTTTAATCCCGACGAGGTTTCCTTATCAAGAAAGGGAAGGCTAAATAGCGATTTTAACTGGTTATTAACCAGCATACGCGGATTATCATATGCGTCCCTCAAGTTGCGCCACGCAACATCAAAACCTTGATTAGTGAGAGGGCATTTCGAAACAATTTCCCGAGCTTCGCCACTAGTTTTCCGAACTAGATGGCATAGCCGCTCAATATTGCTAAGTCGAGAGTTATTGATATAAACCGCTGTAAAAAGATCCCTAAAAGTGGGCCAAGAAATGTAATCGCCCTCAAAAACGTCGGTATCGCATGGCGGAAGCGTTAAATTATGACAAAAGTTGTCAGCTGAATGGAGGTTTACGCTAGAAGACTGAGACTGCTCTTTCGGTGTCGCGTTGGATTTAAAATGATGTAATCGTTCATTAATCCTAGATAAACAATTAACGTACGCGTTAAAAGTGGCTTCATATTTCGATTCAGCTGCGTCAAAATCCGCTGGTTCCGCGTCATCCGAATTTTCTAAATATGATAAACAAGTACGATATGTCGATTTTACTTGTTCCCAAAGCAAGTCCAATTCTTTTCCACGAATTTCAAGATTAAATACCGAATGTAATTCCCCACGAATATCGTTGAATTTCGCCTCAAATTTAATGAGCGTATCCGAATCGCGAATAAAAATATCAAGTGCAGTTCCCGGCATTTTGGTTCGAATTTATTTTAAAATAAGTTAATTTAATTTAAATAACAATATAAAAATTCGTTTAAAAAAAATCCGAAAAAATAATAATATATTATAAGCTAATAATATAAAACTATATTAAAAAAAATTTTATTTTCTTAATATGTGGTATTATTTTAACAAATTAGAAGCAAAACCAAAATTTGCAAAAAAAAAAAAAAATTAATAAAAAACACACTGGATATGTCGCGACTAAAACGGACAGTAGGGTGACTAACAATGTTATAGAAAAAACAAACCAACACAATGCGTGTGCGTATATATTAGTGTGAAGAGAAATGAACACACTCTTGAGCATAAACACAAAAAAAAACCAACGCGTGAACGTATAGAGAAATAAAAACTATTCAGCTTAAGCAGCTTAAACACGAAAAAAACGTTCGCGTGAGCGTATATGTATTACACAAAGGAGAAAAACCGATTTAGTTATAATCTTTATTGTAATGTATATCTGTTTAAATGTAAATCTGTTTAAATTATTATTACTTGCACTAAACACTTTTTTTAAACTATCCCGACGGCTTTTTCTCTTTCCTTCGATTAAAACAAACACGATATATATTTATATTATTACTTGCACTAATCACTTTTTTTAAAAATCCCGACGGCTTTTGCTTTTTCTTTCGATTAAAATATAAACGAATATATACGTAATGTAACGTAACGCGTAGGGTTGTAAAACGAAAAGTATGCAAAAAAATAGTATTTCAATAACGATGAAACTTTTTTTCTTTTTAAATTAATTTTAATTATACACTTTTTAAATTTTCAAGTTTTTGTTTAGCTCACACATAAAAAAAACTGAACTATACGCACCTTTTTAATTTATTGTTTTCTGCTGTAGTTGAAGTGAAGGGTTGTTTTTGCAGGTTCTTGCTGATGTTGACAAGATGAAGGCTGTGTGAATGTTGAAATTAATAATTTTTAAAAATTTTCCAAATTTTTCCTCAGGATCCGGTTCGCAGGACCAAATGTTTGCGTATGTAGCAAAAAAGAAATAAAACACAATTTAATTTTAGGTTTGATACGTAGAGAAAATAAGATCTCTATTTTATTTGTATATACAAATGTATACAAGATGTATTACCTTTTTTTTTAAAAATATGCACAGCGGATGGTGTTTATGTGTACGAATTGTACGAAGGTACCAAAACGATTGATTTTATAAGTTAAAAAATAAAAGAGAGAAGGTGACGAGCAATATCTAAGTACCGTTAACGGTTTTACTAGTTAAAATCTATGTAAACACTCCTTTCAACGATGTATAAAAAAAGGAGTTTCATAGATTTTAACCCAGAATTAACCCAAAAATGGCTAATTGACTCAAAGGCGGAAAAGTCAAAGAAAATATTAAATTGTACTTAAACAGGGGGGTTGGACCAGTGCTGTTCAAAAATAAAAATGTAGTTGTGTTGGTGAGAAAATGAGAATTGCACTGTAAGATATGTTTAATAGGTTAATAGCAGTGTAAGTATGTGTGTGAATCTATTTATTAATAAAAATATGAAACTGTTTTGTGTAAAATTGTTTTAAAGGAATAAGAATTAAACAAAAATTAAATTTTTGAGAGAAAAAAATAAATACATATAAACATTAGGCTTTTTTTCATTGTTTAAAAAACTTAAAGTTGTAGATTTGATAAAATGATTTCATTGTATTTACATATTAAAAAAATATCTTTAATATGTTAAAAAAAAAAAAATTAATATTTGGAAGGGAAAAAAATGCATTCGATTGAACTCGAATTTTTAAAAACATTTCAAATTTTATATTAAATAAATGGGTTTTTTTTAATAATTCTATTAAAGAGTTTTATAGATCTTGTATTATAAATTTTTCAATATTTATGTTTTCGTGAGAATTGCGTTTTAGCAACAGAACTTAATAAATTACGTTGTTTAGAACAAATAAATTTTAAATCTGAAAAAATTATGAAAATGTCGTTTGCACACGTTTAAATTATTTTCCTTAAATGTTTTATTACAAATAAGGCATTGGGATTGCCAAACGCATTTATAATCATAAAATATTTTTCGTGCTTTGCATTTAAATTTTTTCAGTGCATTAAAAAAAAATCAGCATACATCCACCATACGTGTTCATTCATCGCTGTTTCCACAGACCAACCAGTTGTGGAAGCTATGACAGCTGTCAAAAACGCAATCTCGAATTGCATGGCCTTCTTTACCATTTTCTCCATTTTGTTTTGGTAAAGAAGTGCGAAAGAGATTAAAAATAGAATATACAAAATACAATGTGTGCAAGTGAACAGCTATACAACATGTTTTCCACCACTGACAGCATAAAAAAATAAAAACAATGGAAAAATTGTGATTATAAACATTGAAAAAATTAATAAAATTGTATTTTTGACAAATTAACATTTAATTTAGTAATCTGTGGCATTTTCTTTTCAGAAATAAAAATTATAAAATGTGCATAATAAAACCCAAAGCTTGTGATTGTTATAATACCAGTATTGTTGGTATAAATGCTGGCAAATTTGCCAGTTACATTCACCACTACTCAACCCATGGCCGAAAGGAAGGAACCAAAAATTACTATGGCTGAGCTAACTATTGGTCCAGTTGATGGTGGCGAGCCAAGAAACTTTTCGCAAGTTGAATTGTGGTATTATTGCTTTGGATTGTGACTTGCGTGTCAGTGGTCCTCATCGCTTTTTTCATAGACATCTTGGAATGGCAGTAGCTGATAAAAACAAAAATTAGCCGCAACAGAAGCAGCAAAATCTGAAATTCAACAACACTTATCTACAATTGAAAACGATTCTAAATAACAGGCTGCAGGAGAGATTGAATTAAAAAAGATATGATTTCAACAATTACAATTCACCAAGAACTACAAAAATTTATTGAGGCTTTGAAAATGGATTTGAAGACTAAAGAAAAACAACTTAAGGAAAATTAAAACAGACAAAACAACAAGAAGACTTACAAAAATTAGTGGATGGACTACAAGCAGAAGTTGCTAAGAAAACCCAATAACTTTAAGAAGTTGAAAAAGTAACAGAAAATTTCAGTGGCATAGAAAATGATTTTTTGCAACAATTGCAAGAACAAAAGGAGAAAAACAATTAAGTTAATACCATATATAAATCTATTCAATTCATTGATATTTGATATTCGTTTTTAAACCAATATATTTTTCTGCCTCTTCTGTTTTCTGTTGTTACCAAACCAAGCCCTAATGAAATTTCAGTTGTAAGTACAAGATATGGTAATTTTTGTTTATTAATATTTTTTGAATTAAGTTAAGATAGTACGATGGTTTTATTTAACATATAAAAATTCAATTAAATTTATGATTTCAAATAATAAATTTAAATTCAGTTTATTTATAGGTAATATAGTATTAGAATTAAGTAGTTAACAAAGTATTTAATTAATACAACTTAGGTCACTTCAACTTCTACTTTCATTTTATTTTTTCAACTTGATTCTTCAACTTTTCAACTTTTATTTATTAAATTATTGCGACTTTTCAACCTTTCTCTACTAACTCTATCAATCGACTGCCTATTGATTTCTGTTTCTTTATGTGTCTCTTTTCTACTCGCTACTGTTTACCCTGCGCTGATCTTACATTCGGCCATCTTGATCTTCATCTGTCGCAGATGATAAAAGATACTCTTTCACCCCATCAGCTTTCCATGGCTTCATAAAATCGGAACTAGTAGATGTTTTATTAGGTCCTTCGACATCAGCCACTTTCACCACATCATATCTGTTGTTTCGTTTAACTTTCTCAACTTTGTAGGGACCGATGAATTCACTAGCAAGTTTTCGACCGGACACAAATTGGGTCCTTTTGATTACCACTAAGTCACCTATTCGATATCCATCACATTGTTTTCGTCTTTTGTCGAAATTTCGCTTGTATGTAATTTGAGCCTTCTGGATTTGCTCCTTGACTTCACTGCGTAGTTGTTCCCGATCTTTGTTAAAATTTTCAATCATCTCATCTTGAAGTATTTGTAGAATGTTGTTGCTTAGTCCTGCCTTCATCTTAACTCCTATAAGTATTTGAAACGGAGTTGAGTTCGTTGAACTGTGTATACAATTGTTTATGGCTTTCTGCACATCACCTACGGCTTTGTACCATTTTGTGGGGTCTTCATCAGATAACTTTGCAATAACTGCTAAAATTACACGGTTAACGCGTTCAATTTGCCCATTGCTGCGTGCCACGCCTGTTGTGGTCAACACTTGCTCTACGCCGTTTTTGATGCAAAAATCTTTAAAGCTCTGAGATGTAAATGCTGGTCCTCTATCACTTATAATTCGTGCTGGGAAACCAAACGTATCTGACCATACTTTTAAACATCTTAATACGTCTTCTGCGTTAGTGGTTTTAGTTGGAAATATCCAAACGAATTTTGAGAATCCGTCGACCATTGCTAAAATATATTTGTACTTTTTAGCTGTAGCTTCCATTGGTCCTAGATGATCAATGTGAAGTGTTTCTAAAGGTGCTTCGCCTTTGTTTATACAACATAAAAACCCTTCCTTTTTGCCAGTTTTTTTGTTGTAAATAATACATTTTATACAATTGTTAATAACTTGTTGAACTTTCTTTTCTAGATGTGGTATGTAGTACTGCTGCTGAATTGTGTGAATGGTTTTCTGTACTGCATAATGGCCACTTTCATGGACACTCTTTATAATTTCTACCTCCATCAACTTTGGTACCACAAGTAATTCATGACCGTCAACGTTTTTGTAAACTAAATTACCTTTTAACTGGTAGTTGCCATATGGTCCATAACTTAATGCTTGTACAATAGCTTTAATGCCTTCATCTTCGCGCTGCTGTTTGAAAAATCGTGGTGTAATATCAGAAGAAATTGTTAAAATATCTGCTGGATATCGGCTTAACGCGTCAACATGCTTCATTCGATTACCACTTCTATGCTCGACTTCATAATTAAAATCTTGGAAATAAAGTATCCACTGTGCTACGTCTCGTGGTACATCTTTTTTCGAGATTGTCTGTTTAAAAGCGGAGCAATCTGTCACTAATTTAAAACGTATACCCAAGATGTAATGTCTAAACTTTTTAAATGCTATATACGCTGCTTTTACTTCTAGGATATAACTGTGTAGACGTCCTTCTTGTGCTGTAGCTTTTTTGCTATAGTAAAAAACTGGATGTAGTTGATTCTCAAACTTCTGCAACAACGTCGCACCGAAACCTTCTTTTGATGCATCCGTATGCAATTCAGTGTAAGCTTCGCGACTGAAAATTCTTAATACTGGTTTATTCGCTAGACATGTTTTTAGTTGGCTTATTGCTGTCTTTTCATTGCGACCAATACTGAAACTGACGTTTTTTCTTAAAAGATTTGTTAACGGCTTTGCGATATTAGCGTAGTTATAAATAAATTTCCTAAAATATCCCGTCAATCCTAAGAATGATTGTACATCTTTAATATTTTTAGGTTCTGCAAAATTTACAACGGCTTTTATTTTCGTTTTTCCGGGCCAAATTTGCCCGCCTTCTATAGTATGTCCTAGGAAATCAATTTTCGTTTTCATAAAGGTACACTTTGACCATTTTATTCTTAGACCATACTGCTGCGCAACAACTAATACCATCTTCAATTTTTTAAGGCTATCATCTTCTGTTTCGCCGTAAACAACAATGTCGTCCATGTACAACTCCATTACGTTTGTAGTTACCAACTCTTGAAATATAAAATTGACATACCTTATGAAACAAGCTGGCGAATTACAAAACCCAAAAGGAGCACGGTTAAATTCATACAATCCATGTTTAGTCACGAACGCTGTGTATTTTCTACTGGATTCTTCTATGGGTACGTGAAAAAATCCGTTTTCTAAATCCATAACGCAAAAGAATTTAGCTCCTTGTAATTTTTGTAAGACATCTTCTATATTTGGGACTGGAAATCCATCTTTCAGCACCATATTATTCAATTGCCGGAAATCTACGCAAACTCTGTAGTCTCCTGATTTCTTTTTAGTTACAATTACACGACTAGCTACATCTGAACACGATTTTCGTACTATACCTTTTTGTAACCACTCTTGTACTTGACGGTTCACTTCTTGTTCTTCTGGAAACGGTAGTCTTGTTGGAGAATGACGAAAGGGTTTAATTTCTGAACTAAGTATAATTTTCATTACTACTGGGCACTCCTGGACAGCTGATGCCGGATTATATTGTTGGATTAAATTTGTTATTTCTTTGTGGTATTTACCGTTGACATCGATTTCGGAAGCGTTTATACTAAACACGTTTAAAATATTATGTTTATCTGTATCTTTATATTCGAATTTATATTCGCCGCCCTCAACAACCATTTTGAATTTTGATATAAAATCATAACCGATTAAAATGTCACATTTTATTGCCTCGTTTGGTAACACTAAAAAATGTTGTGATGTTGTTATATCATCAATTTGAACATTACATTCAATTGATCCATAAACTTTTGTTTTGGCATTACATAAGCCGGATAAAAGAGAATCATTAGCTCTTAAACAACACTGACTAAAATTATTAACGTAGCAAGAATGTTTTATTATGGAAACGTCCGATCCTGTATCTATTAAACAGTCAACTTCTATGTTATTTAATTTGATTACTTTAAGTTGCTTTTTATCGGCAATAATGTTAACGCGTTTTTCTTGTCGCTGATTTATATCCCGAACTTCACAATTTTTAGCTATATGTCCATATTCATTGCATTTAAAGCATTTTGGTTCGGAACGACATTCGTTTCTTTTATGTTCTTTTGACCCGCAATTAAAACAATATTCTTTTTTAGTAAACTGTTTATTATTATGATTTGTTATTTTATTTTGGCGGTTTGTCACTTTATTTTCACGATTTGTTATTTCATACGGTTTAATTCGCTCGTACAGTGCGTATTGTTCTCTTAACTCGCTGAATGATTTAGCGTTGTAAAAAGAGTATTTGATCTCTGGTTTCACCCACAATCCATCTACCACGTAACGTATGACAGACACGTCATCCACTTTTCCCGCCGATCCGAGCTTCCTCATATGTAGCACGTATTCGTGAAATGTCTCGCTTTCCAACTTTCTGCGGTTTGCTAGTTGTTTATGTATTTCTGCACTACTGTACGTATGGTAAAACTCTTCTATCAATATTTTCTTTAAGTTTGCATAATCACAAACGGTTACAGCATCCAAAAACAATTTCGCCGCACCAGCCATCTTGTTTCTAGCATTTACATACTTTTGTTTTTCGTTAAGTTCATACGCCTCTGCATTTTTCTCAAAATTCTCAAACCAATGATTCACTGCCATCGACACACCATCAAAATCAGGAATAATTTTACCAAAACATTCGACAGAGACATTCGGTTTGTTTTTGTCGTCTTCATTTTTTTCCATTTTTAATAAGAAAAGTTTTATTAGATCATTTAAATCTGTATTCTCACTTTCAATACGTAATTCTGCTTTTTTTGACATTTTACTTAGTTTTTCGTTACCTTCTTCTTTATTATTATGGTATTCTTTTTCTCTTTGTTTTAGAAACTTTGTATAAGCTCTTGTGTTGTATGGTTTTGTGTTTACCGACTTTTGTTTTCTGGAATGAGCTCTCATTTACATGTAATTTTGTGTATTCACTGTTCGACCCTTTTATTTTTCTTTCTTCTTTTCTCTTTTTTATTTGTTTCTTTTGTAATATTTTGTTCCAAATGTAATATTTTTTTTTTTGCTTATGATCTTAAAATTCTTGTTGAAGTGCTCTACTTTATTTTTGCATTGGACAAACACAAATTTAACTGTTTTTTACTTTTTAGTGGAATTTTACCGGTACAACATATTATTTTTGTATTGTATGTAAATTGCTTTTTATATTTATTTGGTATTTAACACAAACTTTTATAATTGTTTTTGTTTGGTTGGGTTTTTGGTTGAGCCCCCAAATGTAATATTTTTTGAATTAAGTTAAGATAGTACGATGGTTTTATTTAACATATAAAAATTCAATTAAATTTATGATTTCAAATAATAAATTTAAATTCAGTTTATTTATAGGTAATATAGTATTAGAATTAAGTAGTTAACAAAGTATTTAATTAATACAACTTAGGTCACTTCAACTTCTACTTTCAACTTATTTTTTCAACTTGATTCTTCAACTTTTCAACTTTTATTTATTAAATTATTGCGACTTTTCAACCTTTCTCTACTAACTCTATCAATCGACTGCCTATTGATTTCTGTTTCTTTATGTGTCTCTTTTCTACTCGCTACTGTTTACCCTGCGCTGATCTTACATATATTCCTTGAGGTATTTAGTATTTAATATGTTCGTTATTATATCAATTAAATAATAATAATAATGGAAATAAATCCACCCTGCATATGTCCGCATACGCTAGAGGTTACTCATCCCTGGTACGATCCACGGGATAAGCTCTGTTGCAGCATAAGCTGTATGAACTATGTTTTTGGAATTATTTATTAATTTAATTTATCAGTATTTTTAATACTTTTAATGTTCACAATGTTTACATATTTAATAAATAGTTAAATTTTCAATTTTAGCTCTATAAAAACACATTATTTCTTATAAATTTTACACATTCTCTTCTAAAGACACATTAATTTCTCTCATTTTTTATATTATTTGGAATTAAGTTATATAATTTTAGTCCTTTGTAGAAAAGTGATCCCTGCATTGCCATTGTGGCGACTCGTTGTATTCTAAAATTTTCGGCATTTCTATACGGCTGTACATCTCCTACATAATTAAGTTGCTCGCTTAAATATTTTGGCGCATTACCATTTCTTATTTTTTGTATAAACATTAAAGTATTTAATTTCAATCTTTGCTTTATACTCATCCACTTGAGTGCATCTAACATTATAGCTATTGGTGTATACCTGTTGCATCTTAGAATTGTCCGCATTGCCTTATTTTGCAATTTTTGTAGTCTGTCCAGTTGTGCTGCTCTACAACATGTACATATAATTGTCGAACCATATTCCAAGTGTGGTTTTATCATGGTATTATATATATTTATTGCTGTCATTGTTGATACTTAATTCCTAATTATTTTGAAACAACCAATTTTTTACCGATTTTCTTCCAAATATACTCTATGTGATCGTTGAATTTTAGTTCTTTATCAATAATGAAACCAAGGTATTTTATTTGTCTCACTTTTTCTATTTTTTTCACCATTTATTATAAAGTTTTCATTGCTAGTCATATTTATTTCAATTATTTTTGTTTTCTGTTCATTTAGTTTCAGTTTATTCATTTTAACCATATATTAATATTCTATATATCCTGCGTCATATTGTTTTTGCATTGGTTCTCGTTATCTCGTTCCGTGTATATGAGAGTCATCCGCATATAAAATATTTTCACATTTTTTTAATATGTTAGGCATATCATTAAATATATACTAAATAATAGTGCACCCAATATTGATCCCTGCGGAACACCGAACTCGTTTTCAATTGAAATGGATTTTATACCATTAACCTTTGTAATTTGTTTCCTATTCGTTAAATATGATTTAAATCATTTTAGCTCGGTGTTCTGTACTCCGTACATATAAAGTTTCTTTAACATTATTTCCCTGTCTATGGTCTCAAATGCTCTTAAAGTCCAAAAAAGTGCCATTATTTTATTATGTTTTTCTATTTTCTTCCACCGATTTATCACATAATTAACTGCGGTTTCACACGAAAATTTTCTTCTGAACCCAGATTGATATTTTGATAACAACGAGTATTTCTCAATATAATTTTCTAATTGTATTTTTACCACTTTTTCTAAAATCTTTTCACACGTTTTTAATGTATTTATCGGACGATATTCTTCACATTTCTTTATGTTTGCTTCTTCTCAATTGGTGTTATCATTGTTTCTTCCAACTTTCAGGAAACTCTCCATATTTTAAAGAATTATTTATTATACTTAACAAAATATTTCTCGTTATGTTCCAATTATCAATTATAATTTTTCTCGATATTTTGTTATAGTCTGGTTTATTATTTATTTGCATTATTATGGCCCTAAGTTCTAAATTCGTTATTGCGCGAAATTTGAATTTGTGTGTTATTGGTTTTATGTTGTTAACGTATTGCACTTTCTCAATCGATTCTCTTATTGATCTAATACTACTGACAAAATAATTATTAAAATGCCTAGCTATCTGATTGTTATCATTATATTCTATATGGTTAAATATCACATTTTTTATCACAGGTTGTTTCTTTTTAAATACTAGGTTTTTTATTTCTTTCCACATTTGTTTTTGATCTTTTGCGTTTTTTATTTTATTATTTATGTATTTGTTTTTCTCATTTTCAATTTTTACTTTATATACATTTCTTATCGATCTATTATTTGACCACGCTTCGTCAGTGTTCTCATACCTTGCGATTTGCTGGTTTATAATTTATTCTCTTTTTAATATAAGAAGTTCATTATTAAACCACTTATTTGCACCATTTGTATGTTGTATTGTCTTCTTATTAGTAAATTTTTTGATCACTTCTCCAAGAGATTTACAGCACTACTGCGTTTTCATTTACACCATTATATATGTTATACTTTAATATTGCATATAAGTGTCTGTTGAATAAATTCTTATTATAATTAAATATATCTTGATTGAGTCTTAATGTTTGTTTCCTTTTGACTAATGGATTTATTTTCAATATTTATGTACAAAGATTCGTGATCTGCTATATTATTATTGCAAATATTTTCTACCGTCACATTATGGCTATTTGTTATAACATAATCAATTACAGTATTGGAATGTTTTGTTACCCGTGTATAATTGTTTACGATTTGTTTCAATCCATTATCGTTTAAACTGCTTTCAATTGTATTCTTATAAAAAACATTTTGCGACCAATCTATATTAAAGTCTCCACATATTATTATATCATAGTTGTTATCACAAATTTCATCTAATTTTTCATCAAAAACTTCGCAAAATTCGGCCTCCGTACTGCTCGCTTATCTATATACTGCTGCAATTAACATACGTGTGTTATCATATTCTGCTAAGCAAACTTGTTTAAGTACAATTTAATATTTTCTTTGTACTTTTCCGCCTTTGAGTCAATTAGCCATTTTTGGGTTAATTCTGGGTTAAAATCTATGAAACTCCTTTTTTATACATCGTTGAAAGGAGTGTTTACATAGATTTTAACTAGTAAAACCGTTAACGGTACTTAGATATTGCTCGCCACCTTCTCTCTTTATTTTTTAACTTATAAAATTAATCGTTTTGGTACCTTCGTACAATTCGTGCTATATCGCATTTGTGCATTTTTAAAAAAAGGTAATACATTTGTATATACAAATAAAATAGAGATTTTATTTTCTCTACTTATCAAACCTAAAATTAAATTGTGTTTTATTTCTTTTTTGCTACATACGCAAACATTTGGTCCTGCGAACCGGATCCTGAGGAAAAATTTGGAAAATTTTTAAAAATTATTAATTTCAACATTCCCACAGCCTTCATCTTGTCAACACCAGCAAGAACCTGCAAAAACAACCCTTCGCTGCAACTACAATTTACATCAAATTTAAACTAAAGGTGCGTATAGTTCAGTTTTTTTTATGTGTGAGCAAATCAAAAAATTTAAAATTTAAAAAGTGTATAATAAAAATTAATTTAAAAATAAAAAAGTCCATTATTAAAATACTATTTTTTTTTCGTACTTTTCGTTTTACAACCCTACGCGTTACGTTACATTACGTGTATATTCTTTACGTGGACGGTGATATTAATTATATCGTGTTTGTTTTAATCGAAAATAAAAAGAAAAAGCCGTCGGGATTTTTAAAAAGTGTTTAGTGCAAGTAATAATATAAATAATCATATCGTGTTTGTTTTATTCGAAGGAAAGAGAAAAAGCCGTCGGGATTTTTACAAAAAGTGTTTAGTGCAAATAACAATAATTTAAACAGATTTACATTTAAACATAACTAAATCGGTTTTTCTCCTTTGTGTTATACATATACGCTCACGCGAACGTTTTTTTTTTCGTGTTTAAACTGCTTAAGCTGAATAGTTTTTATTTCTCTATACGTTCACGCGTTGGTTTTTTTTTTGTGTTTATGCTCAAGAGTGTGTTCATTTCTCTTCACACTAATATATACGCACACGCATTGTGTTGGTTTGTTTTTTCTATAACATTGTTAGTCACCCTACTGTCCGTTTTAGTCGCGACATATCCAGTGTGTTTTTTATTAATTTTTTTTTTTGCAAATTTTGGTTTTGCTTCTAATTTGTTAAAATAATACCACATGTTAAGAAAATAAAATTTTTTAATATAGTTTTGTATTATTAGTTTATAATATATTATTATTTTTTCGGATTTTTTTTAACGAATTTTTATATTGTTATTTAAATTAAATTAACTTATTTTAAAATAAATTCGAACCAAAATGCCGGGAACTGCACTTGATATTTTTATTCGCGATTCGGATACGCTCATTAACTTTGAAGCGAAATTCAACGATATTCGTGAGGAGTTACATTCGGTATTTAATCTTGAAATTCGTGGAAAAGAATTGGACTTGCTTTGGGAACAAGTAAAATCGACATATCGTACTTGTTTATCATATTTAGAAAATTCAGATGACGCGGAACCGGCGGATTTTGACACGGCTGAATCGAAATATGAAGCCACTTTTAACGCGTACGTTAATTGTTTATCTAGGATTAACGAACGATTACATCATTTTAAATCCAACGCGACACCGAAAGAGCAGTCTCAGTCTCCGAGTGTAAACCTCAATTCAGCTGACAACTTTTGTCATAATTTAACGCTTCCGCCATGCGATACCGACGTTTTTGAGGGCGATTACATTTCTTGGCCCACTTTTAGGGATCTTTTTACAGCGGTTTATATCAATAACTCTCGACTTAGCAATATTGAGCGGCTATGCCATCTAGTTCGGAAAACTAGTGGCGAAGCTCGGGAAATTGTTTCGAAATGCCCTCTCACTAATCAAGGTTTTGATGTTGCGTGGCGCAACTTGAGGGACGCATATGATAATCCGCGTATGCTGGTTAATAACCAGTTAAAATCGCTATTTAGCCTTCCCTTTCTTGATAAGGAAACCTCGTCGGGATTAAAAACTTTACAACGCGGAATAAACGGTTGCCTTACGGCTATGTCAATTTATAATATTTCGACGCACAGCTGGAATCCTATTATTGTATTTCTTTGTATTCAACGGTTACCTTCGCAAACTGTTAGTCTGTGGGAACAGAGTATAAAGGACAAATCAGCTTTGTCACTCTGGAAGGATTTGGACCTCTTTCTGACAGAAAGAGTTCAAACTTTAGATTGTTTACGTGATCTTAGGGGTTCAGAATCTGCTAAACGGCTTTCTGAACCTAAAATCAAAGTGCATCATACCAATGCTGCTTCAACTTCAAGTGCTTCTTGTGTTTTTTGTAAGAATCAAGTTCACTTTTTACGTTCTTGTCATCGATTCAAAAGTTTATCTGTTGCGGATCGATTTTCTACGGTAAAAAAGTTTCACTGTTGTGTCAATTGTCTCGCAAGGACACATGAAGCTAAAAATTGTAGCAGTTCGTATAATTGCTCCATTTGTAACAAGAGACATCATACTATGTTACACCGTGCATTACCATCTTCTGAAGTTTCTAGGGATACTAATCGGTCGAATTCGGGTGTTAGTTCGGTTTATGTTTCTCGAGTTTCAAACTCCGTACCTGCAATCGCATCATCTTCGAATGCCAATCATGCCACAGCTCCTACAAATCGTCAAGTATTTCATACAGCACAAAGTAGGACTGTACTTTTAGGGACAGCTATGGTGAATCTTATTCATCAGGGTACTACGTACCCAGCCCGGGCCCTTATTGACCCTGCTTCTGAAGCATCGTTCATTTCTGAACGTTTGCAAAATCGCCTGAAAATTTCGACGCATTCGACGAATGCTCAAATTTCAGGAGTTAATCAGGCAGTTACGGCAATGTCTAGAAAACTTTGTTCATTAAAAATTGGCTCCACCCTCGATTCATCCCTTGTATTGGAAACATTGGCACTTGTTTTGCCAAATATTTCGGGTAATTTACCATCATTTACAGTCCACTCGTATTTAAAGGAAAATTTGCCAAACCTTCGTTTGGCCGATATTAATTTTGATGACAGTCGACCTGTTGATCTTTTGCTTGGCGCGGATTTATATCCAAGAATTCTGTTGGGAGAAATCCGTCGCAATATTTTGGGCTCTTAACTAGCTCAGAACACTACTTTTGGCTGGATTATTACTGGTCCAGTTGTACAACCTCAAGTTCAGGTATATTCTACGAATGTCGAATTTTCAGAGGAAGATTGCCTTAACAAAAATCTTTTGAGATTCTGGGAACTTGAGGAAACTCCTAAAAGAAAAATTCTGTCTCCATTTGACAAATTTTGTGAGGAAAATTATAAAGCGACTACTCGTCGCGAATCTGATGGTCGATATGTAGTGACTCTCCCATTTAAGCCTGAATTTCCTGAAAAATTTTCTTTAGGGACTTCAAGACCTGGTGTTATGGGACAATATCTTAGGACCGAATCATCTTTAATGCGTAGACCTGAAATTAAGGAGATGTACGATGACGTCGTTAGGGAGTATTTGGACATAGGACATATGAGACCGGTATTACCAAATTTTTCATCTCCTACCTCTTTTTGTTATTTACCTCATCATCCGGTGGTAAAACTAGAACGTAAGACAACTAAATTGAGAGTTGTTTTCAACGCTTCAAATAGAACTTCTAATGGAATTAGTTTAAACGATTGCCTTTACGTAGGACCTACCTTACAAGCAGACTTAGTTCTACTTATTCTTAGGTGGCGTCTGTTTAAATTCGTCTTCAATTGTGATATTACTCAAATGTATAGGCAGATTCGGGTTGATCCTTCTCATACCCCTTTTCAACGAATTTTGTTTAGGGATTCTCCGACGGAGACCGTAAGGGACTATGAATTACAGACAGTGACTTTTGGCGTTAACTGCGCTCCATACCTTGCCATTAGGACGTTATTACAACTCGCGGACGATTCTGAGGCTGAGTTTCCTCTCGCAGCACATATTCTACGAAAGTGCATGTACGTTGACGACGTTTTGACAGGGACTCATGACATTTCGACTGCATTAATGGCTCGTGATCAACTCGTCGCTGCTTTGGCCTCTGCTAAGTTTCAGCTAAGAAAATGGACTTCAAACGAACGGAGTATTTTGAAAGACATACCTTTGGACCATTTAGTTGACGCTAAATTATTGACCTTTATAGAATCGAGTACTTCAAAGACTTTAGGAATTCAGTGGAACGCTCAGTTGGACTCGTTTTATTTTAGTGTGACTCCTATTTCATTAAAATCTGGGTATACTAAGAGGGAAGTCTTATCGACTATCGCGAAATTGTTTGATCCTGTAGGTTGGTTAGGTCCTGTCATTGTGGTTGCTAAAATTATCATGCAAAAAATTTGGCTTGATAATATAAATTGGGATGATATGCTTCCAATTTCGACGGAAGATGAATGGAAAAGATTTGTAACTTCTTATCATGAGGTAAATACTATTCGTATTCCAAGATGGGTTAATTATTCGCCGGGAAATTCTGTTGAGCTTCATGTTTTTTCTGATGCCTCGGAAAAGGCATACGCGGGGGTGATTTATATTCGAATTCAGGCCTCTAACGGCGAAATTCATACTCACCTACTTTCATCGAAAACCAAATAGCCCCCATCAAATCAATTTCTTTACCTCGTTTAGAGCTGTGCGGGGCGGTGTTAGCCTCTGAACTTTTGAAGACGGTGATAAGTGAAATTGATATTAAAATTGATCAAATTTACTGTTGGACTGATTCGACGATAGTCCTTTCTTGGTTAAGGAAAACGCCGTGTTCCTGGACCACATTTGTAGCGAACAGAGTATGCCGCATTCAAGAAAATGTAGGAAACCATAATTGGTATCATGTTCGTTCTGAGGATAATCCTGCAGATTTAGGTAGTCGTGGTACCTCTCCCACTGAGCTGGAAAATAGTGAGCTTTGGTGGCATGGTCCAAGATGGCTGGGTCAAGATAAAGTGCACTGGAATATAACGGATATAAGTTATCTTGACACTGACATTGAGGGTCGGGTTGTCAAAACTCATGCTTCCTTCTTTACGGACGTTAAGGGGGAATATATATTTGTGGATATTTTGAATAATTACTCTCGTCTTGATCGAGCTCTTCGGATAATCTCATATATTTTGAGGTTCTTTTACAGTAGTCATCCAGCTCATAGGTCAAATCGTTATATGAATGTGGATAAAATCGTTGCTGGTTATGAAATCAGAAGAACAAAATTGCATTTAGCCATTGTGGCTCAGAAACATCACTATGCAGATGAATATAAGTGCCTGTTAGACAAAAAACCGTTAAGTTCAAAGAGATGCCTTATTTCTTTGAATCCCTTTCTCGATAAAGACGGTGCGATAAGATTGAATGGTCGGTTGGTTAAATCACCATCCCTTTCATATACGGAGAAATATCCTATTATTTTACCTTATTCGAGCCGATTTACTCAATTGTTAATAGAATTTGTTCATATGATTTCCATTCACGGTGGAAATCAGTTGATGTTGCGAATACTGCGCATTGAATATTGGGTTCCACGCTTGAAGTCGAAAATTCGTGGAGTCATTGGTCGTTGTAAACGGTGTATTATTGACCGTAAAGTATCTTGTCGTCAAATTATGGCGGCTCTGCCCCCTGAAAGAACTACTCTTACTAGACCATTTATGACAACGGGCGTTGATTTTGCTGGTCCCTTTGACATCAAAAGTTTCACGGGCAGAGCTTGTAGGATAACGAAGGGCTACGTTTGTATTTTTGTTTGCTTTTCTACGAAAGCAATTCATTTAGAGGCAACGTCTGAGCCTACTTTTTTATCTGCCTTTCACAGATTTATTTCTCGACGAGGTTGCCCCTACACTATATTTTCGGATAATGGCACAAATTTTGTAGGTGCATCGCGTGAATTAGAGAAGGATTTTAAGATGTTTCTTAAGGAAAGTCAGATTGCAGTGGGTTCTATTTATGGTATTCAGGTATTCATATGGGTGGCCTTTGGGAAGCCGGGGTCAAGAGTTTTAAACACCATTTTCGTAAGGAAGCGCAATCTTTTAAATATACTTTTGAAGAACTTTCTTCAGTTCTCGCAAGAATTGAAGCTTGCCTAAATTCACGTCCTCTTTGTTCTATGGCCGATAACCCTCGGGAACCAGTAGCTCTGACTCCTGGTCATTTTTTAATAGGTGGACCAATACTTGCTCCCCCGGAGCCTGAAATTAATGAATCTCCGATAAGTCTTGTTAATCGATTTCGAAAAATGAAAGCGTTGTCTCAACTTTTTTGTCGCCGATGGAAAGAAGAATATTTAATGACGTTAAATAAGCGCTATAAATGGAAATATCCGGAACGCGATCTACAGGAAAACGACTTAGTCGTTATCAAGCATGAAAATCTACCTCCGACATCGTGGCGTTCAGGCCGGGTCATAAAAGTTTATCCGGGAAGTGACGGTCGCGTAAGGGTCGCGGCTATTCGTACTGCTAATGGGGTTGTAAAACGACCAATAACCAAACTGGTCATTTTGACCGAATAATTTACACTTTTTCTTCGATATTTTCTTTAAATTTTTTATCGTTTCATAGAAATATGGAATCTCTCCCTAACTTTTTTGACGATGCTCTGCTCGATTATGAGGATGCTATGGAGATTTCGGAACCTAACTTTTCCCGCAGCCGTTCCTAGTCCAGCAGTGACACCAACAACGACAATCGTTACCGCGGTAAATCCGCCATTGGAAGCAACGCCCGCTGTTGAAACTGTCCATGCTGAGACAGTTGCATCATCGCCGGTCGTGGTGACTAAGAAAGCTATGGAAGCCTCGGGTTCGAAGCCACTGTCTACCTCGGCTCCGATTAAACCGCCATCGTCCCCTCTATGTAGACTCTGCGAACGACGTCACCCTCTGCGCTTCTGTCATTTGTTTCGGGATATGAGTTATGAGCGCCGCCTTCGTATGGTGATACTTCACCGATACTGTTCGAAGTGCTTGGCCCATTCTCATATGGCAAAATTGTGTCCTAGCACGTCAAAGTGCCGGGTCTGCCACGGTGACCACAATACTTTGTTGCATGCGAATTCAAGGTCACGTAGTTCTGACCACCAGAATCGTGCAAAACGTGGGTCTCGTCCATTGTCGTCCGTTTCTAAAGTTCAATCCTTGCCTATACGTCATGTCCTTAATTTGTCGCCAACGCTTCAAGTTAGATTAAATATACCCGGAAAGGCCATTCCGGTACGCGCAGTGCTCGACTCTTGCTGTAGTGCAAGCTACATCTGCGAAACGTTGGTTCATCAAATACGATTGCCAGTTTCAAAGATGGACAACGATCGGTTTTGTCGGTTAACGATTACGTCGATATACGACTCGACTCAAAAAATTACGATAACCGCTAGAGTCACGAAGATGTTAGGGATTAGAACTCCTTCCGAGTCAATTCCAGACGCGATCAGGGAGCATTTCGCTGGGTTCCAACTTGCGGATCCCACCTTTAATCATTCCGGGCGGGTCGCGTTAGTTTTAGGCCCAGAAGTTAATCCACAGGTGATGAAAAATCGGATACAGGCGAGCCCGGGACTTCCAATGGCGCAATACACCATTTTTGGATGGGTCATATCTGGCCCATCTCCATTGTAGAGTCCTTACTGGCTCATATGTAGAGTCCTTACTGGCTCATATGTAGAGTCCTTACTGGCTCAAATTGTGGAGTCCCTACTGGCTCATACTTATTTATAATCAATTTTCCATTGGGGTCCCTACTGGCCTATGGAAAATTGTTATGTTTATAATCAATTTGCCATTGGGGTCCCTACTGGCCTATGGAAAATTGTTACGTCGAGGTCCCTACTGGCCAATTTAACTTTCAGTGTTTAAAAAAAAAAAAAAATTTAATAAATTGAATTCAAGCTCACATTTTTAAACTGAACTATGCCTTATTTTAAGATATTTAAGTTATTTGTTAAAGTATTATTGTTGCAACACACCTTGATGTTGCAAGGTGGCCGGCAATGTTTAAGTACAATTTAATATTTTCTTTGTACTTTTCCGCCTTTGAGTCAATTAGCCATTTTTGGGTTAATTCTGGGTTAAAATCTATGAAACTCCTTTTTTTATACATCGTTGAAAGGAGTGTTTACATAGATTTTAACTAGTAAAACCGTTAACGGTACTTAGATATTGCTCGCCACCTACTCTCTTTATTTTTTAACTTATAAAATCAATCGTTTTGGTACCTTCGTACAATTCGTGCTATATCGCATTTGTGCATTTTTAAAAAAAGGTAATACATTTGTATATACAAATAAGATAGAGATTTTATTTTCTCTACTTATCAAACCTAAAATTAAATTGTGTTTTATTTCTTTTTTGCTACATACGCAAACAAACTAATATCCAATACTTGAAATTTTCAACTTTCTCGAATATTTCACTCATTCTCCATGATCTTTTAAAGTATATAATAACACCTCCAGTCCGCTAAGAGTTAGACAATGACGCCATGTGGTCAAAGTCTGGTATCATTATTTCACCGTCTTCAATATCCTTGGTTAAATGCGTCTCCGATTAAATAATAAATTCGAGGTTTTCCGTTGCAGCAATTACTTCCACCTGATTAAAATTATTAATTAAGCCTTGTACGTTTGTGTATATCCACGGATATTCTTTAATTGTTACATTACTAAACCAATTCTCTTCTTTTTCATATTAAGTTTATTTTGATAAACTTGACACTCTTTGTTATTGGTTTGGTGATTTTCGTCTAATCCCATGTTTAGTTTAATGTTCATTCGCACACAATTAATACATTTTATGATCTGCTCTTTATCACACTCTTTAGTCTTATGATTGCCATGGCATTTTAAACATACCTCTTGGTTTCTGCATTCTCTTGCCAGATGATTATATCCCTTACATTTAAGACATTGTATTATTTCCGTTCCATCAAAAACCCTACATCTTTCCCATCCTATATTTACCTTTTTCTCTTTGATCAATTTGTTGTATGTTTCATTATCCACAATTAATTTTATGCCATGTAGTGTTTTATTGTTTCTTTTATATTGGTATCTTTCTATAATTTCTAATTTAATATTATTAATAATTCTGTTTTGTTTCTTTAATTTTTCAATTATTTCAGATTCTTTGTAATCAAAAGTCATGTCTATTATTTTCACTATTAATTGAGTTGGACTGGGCATCTTAATTTCATATCCGTCATTTAATTCATTTTGCGCTTCTAATTTTTTCTCGTTCCTCGTCATTTTCACTTTGTATTACAACTGTTCCATTTCTTCGATTCTCTACTCTTATTATTTTTAAGTTCACCGGGTCGACCTTATTATTTAACTCTTCTTTTGTTTTATCAACTCCTTGTTTTTCTTTGTTCTTAACTATTAGTGGTAATTGTTTATTTAAATCTGGCAACACAGCATTGTTTTTAACCGCCTCTAAGTATGACATTTTTGTTTGTTTTTCACTTGTGTCTTTGATCACTTTTTTCATTTCATTGCAACATTTTTTTCCTCAATTGATTTGCACATTATTTTGTTGTTGTCCTTAAATTCATTTATGTAGCTATATAAATTTTTAATTTCCTCAACATTTTTCTCAAATGATTTCTGAACTTTCTCAATTTTCGTTTCAATTTCGCGTTTCAATAGCTTCCAACAATTTTTTAATTTCGTCTTCATTTCTTTTCAATGACGAACCAAATTCATGTTTATAGTCCACTAAATTTTGTTTATTTTTGTGCCCATTTTCATGTATTTCTTTTACAACCATATCAACGTTATGTATGTACTGCATACAGTCCTCACAAACAAAACGTATAAAATTATTCCCTTCAAGTATTTTTAACGAATATTGGTCGATACCGGAACATTTATTTGAACTATGATACTCCCATACATCTAATCCCGGTTTCACCACGAATTAATTTTTTGCATTTATTGCATTCAGCCATTACTGACTGGTTATGTTTTTTTTTTAACTTCAAATATTTGTTTATTTTATAAAACATCACTTTTCACTAATATAAATTATTATTTTCAACAGGTTTTAATAGTCCTATCTATTTTAAAACTGATAATTATTTTAGTTTTATTATTTTTTTAAGAGCTTTGTCACAACTTAACTTTCTTAGTTCAACAGCAACAGCAAATTAGTAGTAAAAAATCTAGTAAATCTGCACAATCTAACATAGCCCTTCCGACTCATAAGACACAGACAACAATCTTCATAACGCCAATGGCACTCGGAGTAGCAATTCCTGCTCTAGTATCGGCGCTGGAGGAGACAGTTCTGCGAATATACCAGCCTGTGAAAATTTTATTATACTTGTTGAATCAGTGGCTGTATTAAGCCCTAAACACATAACTGCGAGTTGCGAGTGCGAGAAAAAACGAGAATGAGGCAGCATGATTTTTTCTATATGTGGAAGCGAGATCGATAGCAAAGCTTTTTTGTTTGGCGTTGCCAACTTAGGTTGTAAAAACACTCGCAAGGGAAATAGAATTGATTCAATTTTCTGTGCGAGAAAAATCAGATGACAGGAGAATCAGCTGATAGGCATTATTTAACCCGTTAATAATTTCGATTTTATTCATTTTGTTATATTTATTGCTTGCTATATGAACAGCTTTGTATACAATTGAATTATGTTTGACAGTAGGACAATCAGCTGCTCGAAAGCATTTTGATGATTTTGTTAAAGCACAAAGGCACAAATTCTCGCATGCAAAAAGCTTAGTTTTTACTCGCACTCGCAACTCGCCTTTATATGCTTAGGGCTTTACTCGCAATACAAAAATATATTTGTTTTAGACGGCCATTACCCATAAGAAAATTAGCTGGCTTCAAATCTGAATGTATCACTTCATTTTGATGGATAGAATTTAGAGCCTGAAGTATTTGATACACAAAGTTTATTAGGACATATAAAGGTAAATTTGTAAAATTTTATGCAAATCCGAATCTCCTTTTTCCACTACCAAAAATAACTTTGATTTTTTTTGCAGTAAAAGGCTGAATTAAAAGAGATGTTTGAATAAAGTATAAATAAATTCATAAAAACTTACTACTCGTATAAAAATCAACGCAAATATTGCCTTAAGCTAACAACTTTGTTGTAAATCAACCACCTTATTGTAAAAGTTATTAAAAATTAATATCATTCTCATTGAAATCCATAGCGATGTCCTTCTGTTTGTTGAAATCACGTTGGAATTTGAAATGTGGTAAATCGGGCATCATTGTGTCAAGATATGACGTAAAATAAGGAGACACCTCTAAAAATTCAATGTGTTTATTGTAATATTAAGTTTATCAAATTAGTTACTTTTAATTTTAATCAACACCATATTGACTTTTATAAAAGATTTGTTTTATTTATTATAAGTATTAACAAATTTAAAAGTTTATTATAGTTACAATGTAATTGGAAAAATAAACACTATTTATAAATTGACATACCAGTTCGGACCTCTCGATAACGTAGTCTTGCCTCCCCGCTATCGCAGCCGATTAAACACTACAATTAAAAAACAACTATATATGTATGTATATAAATAAGATTTTTTTAAGTTCGTTTCCAAATGCATAATTTTGAGTAGAAAATGTATAACTAATCACTTAGAAGCTTATAAGTAGAAAATAACATTTTATATAAAGGGAATACATTAAAATTGTAGTTTGTTTTACTTTTTCAGAAACGCATAGTGGTGACCTTGTTGCCGAAGATATAGTCAAATCGCCACCAGAATGTAAGACCATTTGTTGTCATATATTCAAATTCTCTGACGATAAAGTTATAACATCGGTAGCCAGAAAATTTAAATATCGTCTGTTAGCTAGGAGTTTTAAGTTTTTTAACTTATCTAATTGCATTTGGCGCAGTTGATTAGTAGATTGTAATAGTCTCTTTGTAGATTCGTTAAGATCTTTTTTTATTGTGTTAGATCTGCCTTCCAACGTGCCAATTCTTCTACCATAACACAACTAACTATGGTAGACAAATTATTGTAGGTTGACAAATTATTGGCTATATCGAGAAGTGAACGTGTCAACTGTAACTTGTCTTCTACTTTTTCTCTAGTTAAAAGATCTTCTCCAACGGAAGCGACCAATACATTCTTTAATTCAGCATTAACTTGTGTCTCAAATTTGAATTGGCCATGAAAATAGTTGCGCTCATCTTTGTTTCTGTAATTCCTCTTATATGTTCTAACTCTGTAGAATCCTTACATCCCTCAGGAGGTTCCTGTAACTCTTGAGTTTTCATTGAGGACATTTGTTACACCAAGATTTGGTGCTTAGCTTTTTCTCTGTACAAATACTAAATATTAGTTTACACATTTTCTTTTGAAACTGTAATGTATATTATGTTACTTACTTTAATGCCATTATTATTTGACTTTTAAATAAATCGTATTTGCGATAATCTGTGCTGTCGAATTTCCAAAGTTTAAAAAAAATTTCTTCTCAAATTAGAATATTTGACAGTAATAACCACCAAAAAATAAAAACAATGTATAAAACGTGTATAAAGGTGAAAGCATATAATTTTTAATTTAGCTGTTGCTTCCGATTTCTTTACCAAATACAACCGTGATTTTAAAAAATACAGTGTTGTATTTTTCTGACTGTCGTCACTGGTTATACACTGTGGCCAGTGCCGACTAAAATCAACAGCGTAAGAATACATAAACATGCCTGTTCTAAAGCCTGATTGAGATTTTGACGATAACCTATGTTGTTCCATGTAGCATTCCAATTGATTTGTTGCTATCTTTTCAATGACTTTTTCACATGTTTTTAAGGTGTTAATTGATCGATATTCTTCACATTTTAATGTATTTTTTACTTTTTCAATAGGAAAAATCATCGACTCTCCAATTATTTATTACTTAATATAATATAATATTGCCTATTCTGTCCCAATTTTTTAGGATTATGTCACTTGATAGGTTGTTATAATCAGGCCTTTTGTTAATGCTTTTAAAAATAATCTTTAGTTCTTGTAAATGTATTGCGCAGAATTTAAATTTAAAGTTTATCATAGGTAATTGATTTTCATATTGCACATTTTCAATGGAAAATCTGATTTCCTTAACACTTGTTACAAAGTAATTATTAAAATTTTTGGCTATTTGGAAATTGTCTTTATATATCACAGTTTTTATGACAGATGTGTGTTTTTTGGGACTAGTTCTTTAATTGTACTCCACATATCTTTTTGGGTATTTGCAATGTTTATTTTATTATTAACATATTTATTTTCTTCATGTTCAGTTTTTACTTTATAGATATTTCTTATTATTTTATAACTATTCCAAGCGTCATTTTTATTTAATGTAATTGCAGTTTGACATTTAAAAACCTTTTTCTCTTTTTATTGATCTGAGTTCGTTGTTAAACCACTTGTTTTTACATTTTTAAATTTTTTTTCTTAATAGTAAATTTTTTTATTGTGTTTTCAAGGCAGTTATCTAAATAGTGAACATATTCGTTTAAATCATTTATTTCATCATAATTTAATATTGCACTTATTTCATTTTTGAAGCTGTTTTTATTGTATTTGAAAATATTTAGTTTTTTATTATTATATTGCTTCATACTTTCACTCTCGATAAATATGTCAATGGATTCATGATCAGATATTTTATTATTTATATTATTTTTTGCCGTTATAGTTTCATTAATTATTATTGTATAGTCAATTAAAGTTTTCGAGTTATTTGTTATTCTAGTATATTCTTTCATTACATATTTTATTCCATTATCATTACTTGTATAAAAATCATTTTTGTCAATGTTAAAATCTCCGGCTATTAAAATATCACAGTTTGTTTCACATATTTCTTCTAAAAAATCTTGGAATGTATAACAGAATTCTGATTTTGAACTACTTGGTGACCTATATATTATTATTGTTATTATTATTATTATTATTGATGTTTTTTCTTATTTCGCCATATACTCACTAATCCAGTGTTTTGTGTCTTTAATATTATTTTTGATATTATTTATATGCCAATGTTTTTTGAAATAAACTATTACTTCCTCAACTCTAGATAAATTCGATAAGGTGCTGTAATGCTCGTATTGGTCTATTTCAATTTCAATTTCAATTTTGTAAAGGTGCTTGCTTTAGAATTTTCCTGAATTTATATTCGTTGTTAACTTTTTTTATTTTACGTTTTTAAATATTATATTTTTCATAAGTACATCAACGCCATCTATTTTTGAATTAACCTCACCACACACCTAACTCCTATCACATGATTGACGCTTATACGCACTTTTGTTTACGCATAATTTGTTAGAATTTGGGAAAAATTGCGTTGGTTTTTCAATTTTGTCCAATCATGTTTCAAATCGAAGCTTTCATGAAAGATCGAGGCTTTACATTTTGCCATTTCATTTTCAAACTGCCATTGAGTTAAGTTGTCTTTTTACCGGTGAATTTAAAAGCAATATAGTGTTAAATTTAACACTGGTGTAAATATATATATACATATATCTTTGAATTGTAAGTATTAATTATTGCTCCAAATTAATTCTTAGTAAGAATTAATTTACTCATTTCCCCATCTAACCAAAATGTTCTTTGGTTTTGTATATTAATAATTTTTAGCCACTAGAATTTTTTTGCCATTAGTTTGGATAATATAGTTTTTTTTGGAAGGTGGAAATTGGCCCAAGAATTATTTCTGAGGAAAAAAAGAACAAAGCGAAATTTATATAGATAAGGTAAATTTTATTTAAAAAAAAAAAATTTTATCATAAAAAGTATCTTATTTTTCTTTATCTCTAATTTAGAGAGTGGTTTTAATAAATAAAATTGAATAATTTGCTGTTGTTCTTTTACTTAAGGTGCCAACCTTTAGTGGTAACTATTTCATATACTCTTTCCTGTGTGTTAAAAGAAAAAAATGATTTACAAAAATTTTTAATTTTATATAGGATTGGCACCTAATTGCGGTTTTTATTTATACCAACAAAAATTAACCAAAAAAGCTATCGGCATGATATATTGGCCTAGCGGAAAACAAAGGGTTTTTTTTATTGCTCTCACTTCATCAAAACTAGATCAACAACTTCAGTAGAGTGCGTGAGTTATTCAGTGCGGTGGTGTAATGTGGTGTTCGGCTTTTAGAAAAAATTAGTTAAAACGGAGAAAATCCAATTGGATTGATTTAAAGTTTATTTAAATATGAAAAAAAGACCTGTATAGGAACCTAAAAAAAAAAGAAAAAATATTCATCCAGTGAAAAAAAAAACAACGTCATTCGTACATAAATATCCCTAAACAAAAAAATTAAATTAGACTACTCTACACCAATTAAAATCTATCATGCAGAAAAAAAAAATCTAGTGTAAATCACAACAATTCTATTTGAACGGAAAATATAAATATAAAAGTGAATTTAACTAAATATAAATTAACCAAACTTTAATTAGAAAAAAAAAAACAAAGAAGAGAATATTAAAAAAAAAATCCCGCACAGAAAATGTAATTAAAGTCAGTTTGTTATTAAAATTAGAAGCTTTTAAATTAAATTAATTGAAGACAATGATATTTTCACAGTTTAAAATTGTTTTTGCTTGACGGTGTAAAAAAAAATAAATACATATATAAATATATGTCATAAATGTGCGGAAGTAAAAAAAAAACACAAATTGTCATATAATATTAGCACATATCATGTAGAAACAAATCATATTTTGTACGTTTCTATATTTTACATATAATCAAGCAAAAATAATTTTATTGATAAATAAAAATACTCGAGCTCGAGGTCCGTTTTAATTATGAAAATATTTTAATTTATTTTCCAATATTTCGACATTCTTCGAATGTCATCATCGGGGAATATCTAAAAAACAATTTAAGAAAACATATCTTTCGTAACATTTATATAAATACATAATAAGTACCAAACATAGCAAATGTAATTAAAAATATAGTAAGTCTAAACACAGTAAGTATATACAATAATAACAAAATAGACTACATCAAAAAACCACTAGATCATCCTAAATAATATTTATAAATATGCACACACAAACTTACATTTAATGTTTACATAAAAACTATTAATATTGTTGACATCTCGTCCTCTATTATTGCACTGAATGTACTTATAACTATTTATTGCATTAAACCCTTTCTTTTGTTTATTAAATGACGGTAGCTCTGAGCACAATTCTCCACATCAGCCTTACAGTTAATTCTCTTCGTTGTTGGTATGTTTATAATATGTAGCATCTCTAGCATAAAGCGGCGTCTATAGTTATTCTCAGTTTGTAATACGCTCACAGTATCAAAATCTGGTGTATGTTTATTTTGAACACAGTGGTTTGTCAACGCCGTTTTTTGTGTATTAATATCTCTTGATTTTTGATCTGATTTGTGTCCTGATATACGTGTTTTTAATTTGTTTTTCGTCGTCCCAACATACACTTTTTCACATTTTTCCTTATCATTACCATCACAGGGTATTTTGTATACTACATTCGATCTTTCCATTATTTTAATTTTGTCTTTCGTCTTACTGTATATCTTAGCCAGGTTGTTGTCAGTTTTATGGGCAATTTTATAGTTTTCACCGTCAAACAGTTTAGATTTTTTAATCTTTCCGATATTTCAGGTACGTATGTGAGGGATTTGTATATTTTGGTGTCTGTAGTGGTTGTAGCGTATATTCCTTTATTATTTTCATAGTCAGAAATTAATTTATTAATAAGTTTAATCGGAAAATTATTGTCAAGTAGGATATTTCTTATTTTTAATTTATTCTTGTAGTGAAATGCCAAGTCACTCAAATTAAGTACTCTTCTTATAAAATTGTTGGCAGTGTTCATAATAATTGTTTTTGGGTGCTTCGAAAAGAAATTTATTATTCGGCCTGAAGCCGTTGGTTTTTGGTACCAGTCAACCTTCAAAGTGTTGTTTTTCTCCCTCATAACCAGTGTGTCTAGGTGTGGTAGTCTATAATTACACTCTCTTTCGTATGTAAACTTAATGCTATGATGAAAACTGTTTAAGCCTGTCAATACCCCCTCAATTGCACTTTCCCGAACTATACTAAAAAGATCATCCACGTATTTCTTCAAAATTCTTGGCTTTTCAGTTAAACTTCCAACAACCGTATCTAAAAGTCTCTCCATAACCAAATCGGCCACAATTGGTGATGCAGGTGACCCCATAGGTAATCCTTTCTTCTGTTTATATATCTTATTGTCGTATTGAAAATATCGGTTGTCTTTTATGCAGAATTTCACAATGCGTAGAAATAAGCCCTTCGTCATGTTGGTATATTTAGCGATTTCGTCCCATTTTTCTTCTATAATAACAAGTGCTAAATCGACAGGAATACTAGGAAACAATGACACAACATCAAACGAGATTAATCTTTCATCGTCTTGTAAAGTCAAGTCTTTAATCTTATTTTTAAATTGCATTGTGTCCTTAACATTATATTTCGAATTTTCCGTAATTTTATTTAGAATACTGGTTATGTATTTGCATAGATTACTTGAAGGTGCATTTATACAAGAACAAATTGGCCTTAAAGGATATCCTTCCTTGTGGACTTTTGGAAGTCCGTAAATCCTCGGAGCCGTAGCTGTGTCAGTTTTAAGCCTTCTCTTTTCCGTTTCCGTAATAATATTGTTTCTTAGAAGTTCATCCACTAGTTCATTATTTATTCTTTGTAGGCCACTTGTTGGGTCTTTCATCGATCTCTGATATGTCATCATATATCGTACTCTTCTTTCTCTATAGCAACAGTAACATTACCCTTATCGGCATTGAGAATTAATATGTTATTATTATTGCTCAGAAACCTTCTGCTCTTTTCCATAACGTTATGTGTAAATTTGTCCCTATTGCTAAGTTTTAATTTGTTAATGTGGTTGTCAATAATAGATGTAAATCTCGTTCTAGCCATTTCTTGTTCTTCCTTATCTCTTATCGTTAGAATAAAATCTTCTCCACCCGTTATATAATCAAAAATCGGAAAATCATTCTTTGTTACTGGTAAAGCATGTTTTTGACCCAGTGAGAGAATCCACTGTATATCTTCAGGAATTACAGTTTTTGTCTTATTGATAAACCAATTCCTATTATATTTGATTTCAAGTTGTATTCTTTGTAGTTCTTTAAGTTTCTCAAATTTCTTCTTATGTCTGTCTTTTATTTCCCACTCCTTGGACTTCGCCAAAATCCTCTCGCTGTTCCACAGTTCATGGGCCTCATCTACAGTTAGTTGTATATCTATTTTCATCTTTATCATGTCCTTCTCACCGTCATTAATTTTCAAAAGTTCGTGTTTTTGTTTTATTAAAAGATTTAGAATTTTGTTGTGGAAATTTTCGATATATTTTGAAAGTGTCTGTCTTATTGTAGATTCGGTTGTTACGTTTGTGTCAAAGATCTTATGTACATTTATGGTTGAATTACTAATAAAAAAAATAAGATTAAAGACTTGACTTTACAAGACGATGAAAGATTAATCTCGTTTGATGTTGTGTCATTGTTTCCTAGTATTCCTGTCGATTTAGCACTTGTTATTATAGAAGAAAAATGGGACGAAATCGCTAAATATACCAACATGACGAAGGGCTTATTTCTACGCATTGTGAAATTCTGCATAAAAGACAACCGATATTTTCAATACGACAATAAGATATATAAACAGAAGAAAGGATTACCTATGGGGTCACCTGCATCACCAATTGTGGCCGATTTGGTTATGGAGAGACTTTTAGATACGGTTGTTGGAAGTTTAACTGAAAAGCCAAGAATTTTGACGAAATACGTGGATGATCTTTTTAGTATAGTTCGGGAAAGTGCAATTGAGGGGGTATTGACAGGCTTAAACAGTTTTCATCATAGCATTAAGTTTACATACGAAAGAGAGTGTAATTATAGACTACCATACCTAGACACACTGGTTATGAGGGAGAAAAACAACACTTTGAAGGTTGACTGGTACCAAAAACCAACGGCTTCAGGCCGAATAATAAATTTCTTTTCGAAGCACCCAAAAAGAATTATTATGAACACTGCCAACAATTTTATAAGAAGAGTACTTAATTTGAGTGACTTGGCATTTCACTACAAGAATAAATTAAAAATAAGAAATATCCTACTTGACAATAATTTTCCGATTAAACTTATTAATAAATTAATTTCTGACTATGAAAATAATAAAGGAATATACGCTACAACCACTACAGACACCAAAATATACAAATCCCTCACATACGTACCTGAAATATCGGAAAGATTAAAAAATCTAAACTGTTTGACGGTGAAAACTATAAAATTGCCCATAAAACTGACAACAACCTGGCTAAGATATACAGTAAGACGAAAGACAAAATTAAAATAATGGAAAGATCGAATGTAGTATACAAAATACCCTGTGATGGTAATGATAAGGAAAAATGTGAAAACGTGTATGTTGGGACGACGAAAAACAAATTAAAAACACGTATATCAGGACACAAATCAGATCAAAAATCAAGAGATATTAATACACAAAAAACGGCGTTGACAAACCACTGTGTTCAAAATAAACATACACCAGATTTTGATACTGTGAGCGTATTACAAACTGAGAATAACTATAGACGCCGCTTTATGCTAGAGATGCTACATATTATAAACATACCAACAACGAAGAGAATTAACTGTAAGGCTGATGTGGAGAATTGTGCTCAGAGCTACCGTCATTTAATAAACAAAAGAAAGGGTTTAATGCAATAAATAGTTATAAGTACATTCAGTGCAATAATAGAGCACGAGATGTCAACAATATTAATAGTTTTTATGTAAACATTAAATGTAAGTTTGTGTGTGCATATTTATAAATATTATTTAGGATGATCTAGTGGTTTTTTGATGTAGTCTATTTTGTTATTATTGTATATACTTACTGTGTTTAGACTTACTATATTTTTAATTACATTTGCTATGTTTGGTACTTATTATGTATTTATATAAATGTTACGAAAGATATGTTTTCTTAAATTGTTTTTTAGATATTCCCCGATGATGACATTCGAAGAATGTCGAAATATTGGAAAATTAATTAAAATATTTTCATAATTAAAACGGACCTCGAGCTCGAGTATTTTTATTTATCAACATTTGAAAGGTCGAACAACTAAAATCTTAAAATAAAATAATTTTAGTGTGGTTTTAAGCTGGCAATGCTCTTTTGTCAGTAGGCTCTTTTACCAGTGTGTAATATTCATATAAAATATAAAAAAAAAATTAATTATAAAATACATTTCATCGTGTGCGGTTTGTTATATAACAAACAAGATAGTTTTTATAAGATAGTATTTATTTTATTTAGTACTTCAGCTCTATCTAGGAGCTGAGTCTTTTAATGCTAAATTATTAATGATTGATTGATTATAAAATGTTCTTCTTTATATACATATTTTCAACCTATATTAACAACAATGTGTTACCTGCACTTGGGTCAGCATAAAGATAAATGTGCCAGCGTATCAACAACATACAACAACAATATACGCAGTCATACAATGTTTTGTAAATGCAGTGGTCAACAAGATGTTTGTTATTTCCGCATTTGAAAATATTGTACGCTATGCAGTGTGGGTATTATACAGCACACTACGAAAGTCGTGTTACGCTACACCTTCCTTTTTTATAAGAATGTTCATATAACATTTTTGTTCTATGGACATTCTTTTATTAATTGTACTGTTGTTTTTTTTTTGTGGTTGTATCAAGTGCAAGTTTCACATTTTACAATAAATAAATTTATTTCATTTTATTTACAAATATAGATTCAAAGAAAAGAATGCATATTGTTTATTTAATATTGTATAACTTAAGTCTATTCTTATGAACTATTTGTTCTTTATTTGTTTTCTTATCAACTAAGGTTACATTATTTCTGAAGTCTAATTTCTTAATTTTATATGACCCTGTATATGCCATCTCTAACTTATATCCTGCATCATTTCTTACTAAGACTAAATCTCCTATTTTAAAATTGTAATCTAATTTTGTTTTATCATAATTAATTTTTTGTTTTATTTTATTTATATCTAATAGTTTTTTAACTCTATCTATTGCTACTTCTAATCTAAATTTAATTTCCTTAGCATAATTATCTATATTATAAAGTGGTGCAACTCTATCTACTTCACTAAATTGTCTAAAATTGTTTGAAATTTTTCCAAAAATAAGTTCATAAGGGCAATAATCATGTACTGTAGATGGTGTAGTGTTAAAACAATACGTGAAATATTTGAGCCATTCATCCCAGTCGTCTTTATCTACTGATATGTAGTTTCGTACGTATTCGTTAAAAGTCCGGTGACTTCTTTCTATCGCACCTAGTGTCTGGTGATGATGTGCTGTCGATGTGCGTTTATCTATCTTCAATAGGTTGCAAAGCCCTGTCAGTATAGAGTTCTTGTATTCTGTGCCCATATCCGAAATGAACGTCTTCATTGGACCGTTTATAAGCACAAAATTTTCAAATATCGCTTTTGCGATCGTCTTGGCTGATTTATCTTTTATTGGTATTGTTACCAAGTATTTAGTTAAGTCACATATCATTGTAACTGCATATTCATTTCCATAAATTGACTTTGGAAATGGTCCAATTGTATCTACGTACACCGTATCAAAAGCCCTATTTGGTGTCTCCGTTATTGTCATTGGACTTTTTATATGTTTCTCCGTTTTAGCCAATTGACATTTATGGCATGTTTTCACATATTTGGCAATGTCTTTTGTCATATTTTTCCAGTAATAGTATCTCCTGATCTTCTCAGTGGTTCTATATATCCCACAATGTCCTCCTTCTATAGGATCATCACGGTATTTCAGCATTATCTCACGTATTGCCTTTGCATTCGTGTTATCAATTTTAGTTACTTCGTTTAATAGCGCTATTCTGATTTTATTCAGTGTTTTATTGCCCATATTCTCAAATTCACTTATCGAGACAAATTCGAAAATCTTCTCATGTGGTGAAATTTGAATCTTATTAATATTTAGTTTACAGGCTATTCATTCTAGCCTAGGGAAAAATTGTCCTAAGTCAATATTCCCTTTAGTAAACAAATCATCTATTCTTATGCTAGCATATATGGATTTTCCCTTTTTGATGTAACATCTGTTGGGTAAAATCTTTAATTTGTAATATCTTTTGACGTCTATATTATTCAATGGTATATATGTATACCTTGGGCTTATTATTATTATTGATATTTTGCTGATTTACTACTGGTTTACTAATTTTCTCTTCCTTAGTCATCGATCTTGTCGTGACCCTTAAAACGGATGAAATCTTGTCGTTAATATCCTTTAAGTCATTTATTGTAATGCGCGACGGTGCGTCGGCAACATAATTATCTTTTCCCCTGAGATATTCTACTGTGAAATCATATTCCTCCAGATCGAGTCTCATTCTCGTTAGCTTAGAACTTGGATTTTTCATGGAGAACAGGTATGAAAGTGGTCTATGGTCTGTTCGGACCAAAAAATGTTTTCCATATATAGATGGTCTGAAATATGTGACAGCCCAGTGTATGGCAGTTAATTCCTGTTCAATGGTCGATTTGTTGCTTTCGCCTTTAGTGAAAGTTTTAGATGCATAGGCCACAGGTAGGTGTCTACCTTCATGTTCCAGTGTTAAAATTGCACCGCAAGCATGCTTACTCGCATCTGTTGTTATGCAAAATTCCTTCGTAAAGTCTGGGTACTGAAGCAATGTTGGGCTCATTAATGCCTTCTTTAAGTATTTAAACGCGCACTCACAATCTTTTGTCCACTGAAATGGTACTCCCTTTTTGGATAGCCTTGTAAGGTGTCTGGAATATTCAGAGAAGTTTTTAATAAATCGTCGGTAATAGTTGCAAAACGCGACAAACCTTCGTGCGCTATCGGCGTCCGTAGGCGTCGGGTAATTTTCTATCACCGAATATTTACTATCATCCGGTAATATTCCTCTATCAGTACATTTGTGGCCAAGGTAGGTTACCTCTCTCACAAAGAATGAACATTTTTTGGGGGTGTAGTTTAA
This sequence comes from Cordilura impudica, assembly GCA_963682025.1. NCBI lineage: Eukaryota > Metazoa > Arthropoda > Insecta > Diptera > Scathophagidae > Cordilura > Cordilura impudica. Next base: position 170,490,286 of record OY821519.1, on the reverse strand, counting down.
GATTGTGTTTACGGCAAAGATCGAATACATCCTTCAAATTTGAAAGCATATGTTTTTCAGAACATCCCAATACAACCAAGTCATCCATATATAGGAATGCTTGATTCGGCTTCAGACCACTGAAGGCTAATGTCATCATTCTTTGGAATGAATTCGGTGCTATTTTTAAGCCATATGGTAGTCTAGTAAATCTGTATGAACCATTGTTTGTTGAAAATGACGTCAAGTCTCTAGAGTTCTTTTCCAAATCAATTTGATGAAACCCGGACATCAAGTCCAAACAAGAAAAATATTTTGCTCTACCTAGTTGGTCTAGAATATCGTCTATTCTAGGCAACGGGAATTTATGTGATATTAGTTTATTTTTTATCTGCCTATAATCTATCACCAAGCGCCATCTTTTTTCATCTGTTCCGGGAAGTGATTTCTTTGGTACCAACAGAATTGGGCTATTGTATTCCGAAAATGATGGTTCGATTATCTTGTCATCTATTAGTTTTTCAACCTGTTTGTTTATTTCCTCCTTATGAGATTCTGGTATGCGATAATTTTTAATATACGTTGGTTGATTATCTTTTACTCTCAGTTTTTGTTCATATTGTTGGTAGTAATTGTTTCAGTCCCTAAGCCAAAAATATCATTGTATTCTAAACAAAGCTTAGTTAAAATTGTTCTGAACTGTTCAGGAAAGCTTCCCTTCAAAAGGTCCAAAACTTCAGATTTTCTTTGGCTATTTTTATGTGGTTTTTGTTTTACTATTTCATAGTCAGACATTTTCTCGGTTTTTATGTTATTTTGCCTAATTGTTACTATTTTATGTGTGGTATTTAAAAAACGAACCAATAAATTTTGGGTCAATAAATACATTACCTATTGAACGAATTTTACCCTGTCCTATTCCACTCAATGTGGTTGTTCTGTTTCTGTTAATTTGTGTTTGATAAAAATGTTTAGTTTTTATAACCGAAATGTCTGCCCCTGTATCTACAACAGTTTTACCGTGTTGTTCGTGTCGTTAATTTTTATATTAACATAAAAACTTAAGCTGAGGTTAAGGTTGTATATGTAGTTGGTATTGTTATTATGATATATCTCAGAGGATTTTAGCAGTTTTCCGAATCATTTTCATGTGACTCTGCTGCTCTGACGTAATTTCTGTTACGTCTGTGGTTCTGATTTTGTTGAACTCTGTTGTGAATAGGTTTTTGTTGGGGTCTGCCGTTGTTACTGTTATTACTATTATTGCGTGGGTAATTGTACCTTCCACGATATTGTCTGTAGTTATTATTTCGGTTAAACTTCTGCCCGAAATACAATACGGCATTTTGTTGCCCTGTTGCTTCAGTGCAACTGTTTATGAATTTGCCAACGGCCTCATTCATGTTACTGAATTGGCCTGCTTCCATGATAAGTTTAACTTTATCGATGGTGCAATTTTTGGTTAGTGCCTTTACTGCAACCTTTGTTGAATATTTACATGCCAATTCGCATGGCAAACCATCTGATAAATAGGCATTTTCTAATGACTTCGTTAAATTCTCTATTTCACTGCAATAATTATTGGCAGTTTTATTGTTTTGTCAGGTATTCATTATTTTTGCTGTCAATACCTCAACCGACTCGCCCTTTACTGAGTTTTTAGTTTATGTATTATCTCAGTAATGGTTTGTTCATTACCTATTAAATTTCTTGCACTTCCCTTTAACTTTGTTTTTATTAAAGAGACTGCGATAGATTCGTGGTCACCTTTGATGGATTCTATTAACTGTAACGAGTCTATAAAGGAACGTAAATTTTCTGGTTTTCCATCAAATTCTATGATCAGCTTTGAAGCTGTGTTCAGAAAGTCAACGACTGTTTGTGTCAATTTTACTTCTGTACTTTCCAAAGAGGATCCAATATTCTCTGAATTTCCAGTTTCCACTAAGAATTTTACCTCTTCGTGTAGTGTATCTGGTAATTTTACCTTAACACCCTTCTTAGATGATATAATCAGGATTCTAGTCTTGACATCTAAGAAAAAACTTTCAGCAGCTGTCCTATGTGGTGTCGTTAGTCTGTTATAATTTGCATTTAGCAAGACCCTGATTTGTTCTAACTTTTCGCATAATATTCTAATATGTTTTATTATTGTTTCCTCTTTTGTGCTTCTATCTATATTTAAACATTTATAAGATTTGTCGAACTCCTGTTTGATTAGTCTCACCTTCTGAATTATTTCTTGCCAATCCATGGGAAAATTATTTAAATTTTGTTTAAGTCATTGGCTCTGCTCAAATATTTCTTTTTTAATTTCTTGGTGTTTAAGGCATAAATATGTAATGCAAAATTTAAGCTAATCAGTACGGTTATTATTAGTAAACAACACTCAATGAATTTTAAATCGATTGAGTCTTCTTTTATTTCTACCTCGTTAATAACATTTGCATTGGGATTCTCTATTTTTGATTGTCGACCTCCCATTTTCTTTCGCTATTTATTTTGCATATTTTCCTATTATTTATTTCTATTAAATATTTTTCTGACTGCCTCAATAATCTAACCGAATCTTATATTTCTGACTGGCTCAATAATCTAACCGAATCTTATATCTTGCTAATTATATATCTTCCCTAGTAATTCATTATTTTTATCAATAGCTTATACTATTTTACATGCATTTATCATGCATTATTTATGTATATACATATTTAATTTATAAAAAAAAAATTTAATTTAATTTGTGTTTTTTTTTCTCTCTTAAACAGCATAATTACAAAAGTTATTTTTTCTCTTTATATAATTGTATCAAGATTAAATATAAGCTTTTTATACAGAACAAATCAGATTAATTGAACTACATTCCTTTGTGGATTTTTTTTTTTTATTTTTTTTTTTAAACAAATTACTGTTTTTCTTTTCTATTTCATTTTTTTTTATTTCTCTTACAATTTTTTCCCTCTTACAAATTTTTGTGTTTTCTGTTTATTTGTTTTTGTTTATTTGTCAAGAGCGGTTAACGCTTTCTGACTTACGGGTGCATAACGGGATGCTCCACTTTTTTTTTTGTGTAAAACTACGATGAACTACCCGTTCGTTGTTTTATTAGATGATTAATATCATCAATTTTTGCCCAGAGTCTCGTGGCCAGGTCCCAAGGTGGTGGTGTTTCGTTGAGGATTCTTAAGAGAATTGCCTTTTCTCTTCGAAGTCTTGCGACGTAGCCGCCTCTCCTCTTTTTCTTTGTCACCAGGGGTATATTGATGTGTTCTTCCTTCTTTTTCTGCTGGCCCGTCCTTCTTCTATACTCTTCTATGGAGATAGGTTTTGGCCCTTCCGCCATTGATTTTAAGCTCCACTGTCTTTAGGCCAGACAGTATCTTCCTTCAACGCAGCTGATGGATCGTTGTGGCTGATCCACCAGGACAAAATTATTATGTGTTTTTTTTATTTTTTTTTTTATTATTATTATTTTCAAGATTGCTCAATTTAAGAGCATAATCCTTGAATTGTATATATTTTCTACAATGCTCATCTAAGGAGCACTGGCAGGATCGCCATATAACAAACAAGATAGTTTTTATAAGATAGTATTTATTTTATTTAATACTTCAGCTCTATCTAGGAGCTGAGACTTTTAATGCTAAATTATTAATGATTGATTGATTATAAAATGTTCTTCTTTATATACATATTTTCAACCTATATTAACAACAATGTGTTACCTGCGCTTGGGTCAGCATAAACATAAGTGTGCCAGCGTAACAACAACATACAATAACAATATACGCAGTCATACAATGTTTTGCAAATGCAGTGGTCAACAATATTGATATACATCCGAAAAAAAAACATTTAGTGTATTTCGTACTAAATCAAATTTTTAAATTAAATCTTACGCCGCTCTATTTTTTTACACTAGTTTTTTTTAAATTTTTTTTTGATGCCATTGACCCAATAAAAAAAATAGTAATAAACCATGAATCGCTCATGATTTTTTTGTATTGTTTTTTTTCATGAATTTTTGTTAGAATTAATTTTGACTAAACTTAATTAATAAAAAAACTTTGATTTAAATTTTAATTATATCATTTTTTTTCGAATTGAATTTACACAGTTTAATAATTACATTATAATTTTCAATTACATCAAAAATTCTCTTATATTTGTATTTATTAGTTAAATTAATTTAAACTTACTAACAATATCGATACTTTACTACTATTGTTATCATTTCCATGTTAGTTGTATTATTTTTTTTTCCATTATTCATAAATGAAATTTCAAAAATATCTTGAAAACCTAACTTTAATTTTTGATTTTAAATGAATTTTATTCATAATAAATCACCATGATTTGTCTGTGAATTTGAAAATTTTCTGTTTGATTTAAGCTTTTGGTGATACACTTGCTGTGAAAGGTATGGGATCTCTAAATCTAATTTATTTTTTTTGGTTTTTAATTATTTAGAGATCATGGTAGGGCGGGCATTGTATATCCATAACAACCCTGATATACGAACAAAATTTTCGCAGTTTACTTTTTCTATTTCTGGGCTAAATAATTTCTTTCTTTTATTATTCCCTCTTTCCCTCCTATTTCATTCCTCAGCATGCATAAAAATAAAATTTGTAGTGCGGCAACGTTGGCAAGAATGCAGCAGGCCCCGAACCTCCCCTCCGACGAGCAAAAGCTGGACCAAGTGCATGCAACCACCTTGCTATGCATTCATGACACCTGCCAATAAAACCATAATTATACTTCGTTATATGCTACAATATAAATTTTTGGCGCCCAACGTGGGCCTCGAACAGGTCAAGCCAAATTTTATTAACATCTTATGATATATTTTTAATATATCAATGATAATCTGTTCGACTCCAAGTTTTTTTCTCTTTCCTTTTTTTCATTTTCTATATTATAATAATTTTTTTTTTAACTTTTCGAAATTCCAAGTAACTTTTAAATTTTACGGAACTTAATTCGAGCAAAAGTCCCTTCGACTCTCGTAATTGACCTTTAATTTTTTTTGTTGCTTATCGCTTTCTGTATCTCAAGTAAATTTTTTTGAATACGTTTCTTACTTTCAGGAATTTAGAGCTTGGGCAATTGAGCTAGGCCTAACCGATTGTGACAAGCGATTTAAATTATTTACCCTATTCAACTGCGGGTGGAGTTATAAGACTATTATTAGAATAGTTTTATCACCTACAGTTACATCTTTTTTTATTCTGATTTTTCTATTCCTTGTACCTAAAATAATTAAGTTTTCTGTTCGAAAGAATATTACCACAGCAAGTTAACACCATTAGTAAAAATAAAAAAAAAATAAATCAAACAGTACACAAATATAATTACATTAATCAATTTTTTTTCTTTAATTGGAATTTTTTTTTTCATTTTTGAATACCTCAAAGTTATTCTAATTAATATTTTTTTTAAATAGTAATACATACTATAACTATAGTTTAGTATAAGCAATAAAGTTTGTTGCTTAAATCTTCGTTAATAGAAGATTTTTTTTTTTTAAAGTTCGTTTCTTAAGTCTTCGTTAATAAACGAATACACCAACCTATTAAGACTTTTTGTTCCAATTGGAAAAATTTGTTTACACTCCAGCAACTTGCTGCCTCAAATTTTTTGAAATAGTAATATAAATTAGTCAATGGCAATCTCTTAACGAAACCATAGGGAAAAAGTACAATTTTGTTTTGTATTACTCTTATTTCCAATCGGAAATTTAATCTCTGAGTTTTCATTTATTCTATCAATTTTTTTTGTTACCATATAGGGTATATTTATATGCCAATACATACAAGATTTTTAGTTTCTGTTACCGATAAACAGAGTCTTTTGATAGCTTTCCTCTTCCGGTATCTATACAAAGCTGTTTATATTTCATATTTTTATTTACATACTTTACAATTTACATTTAATATAAAAAAAATAATAAAAAATATATATATATATTGTGTTTTTTTGTTTTTGTTTTGGTTATTATTTTCAAAAATAATAATCATTTTGATAATAATCCGCGTTATTATTATTTAATGGAAAATTTTTTTTTCTTATTTCTTTGCAAATTTTAGTATTTCCTGAAATATAAATATTTAAATTTAAATTTTTCTAAAATTTTTTTTGTTGCTTTTTTTAGCTTGAAATATATCCATAATTATTTGTTTTGGTAACTTATATTTTCCTTAATTTTTTGTTTGTCATTTTTCAATATGACTAGTAAAGCTAATTCGCCAGGTACCTCTAGTGGTAATAGATATCCCGACTGCAGTGTGTGTAGTAGCACTATTACCTCGAAAACTGAGTTAGTAAGAGCGTGCTGTGGACATGAGTTTCATAAATCTTGTTTGAGCAAATGTTTGAAAATTAGACCTTTTTGTCCAATTTGTAATTCGCGTATTATAAATGACCCACCAAAAGATGGTGCCGCCAGCATCGAAACTCGGTCAAGATCTGCAGGACATAATACTACAGCACAAGCTGAACAGCTTAACGCTTCACTTAGAGATACTGCTTCAGTTCAAGTGGTAGGAAATATTCCATTGAATACATCTGACTTAAACCCACAAAATTTGAATATGGTGACCTCAAATATTCCTCCTGCGAGTGTCAGTGGTGTTATACCGAATGAAAATTTAAAGTCAGTGATAGCTTCTATAATTGCGGAGCAACAAGCTCAATTATTTACAGCCTTAAGTAATCAAATGGCCAGGTTAATAGAGACGAATATTGAGGCTAGCCTGTCCAGATTAAGCCAAAACGGCGCAAATATTGCACAGCCAAACGGTGCACAATTTCAACCATCGGCAGTTTTGAGAACGCCACCACAAATGCGAACATTGCCAGCTGTTGAACAGCAAACTTTTAGGGATTTGCTAGGTATTAGACCGGTAGAACCTTTATCAAACTCCTCTTATCAACCGCACTCTGAGAATATTACTTCAAATGGCAGATCTAGCTATACTAATTCTGGGTCATCATCATCTTCCGATTTTAATGTACGGCCAGATAAGGTCCTACAAATAATTTCAAACTGGAAAATTAAATTTTCAGGGGGTCCAACTAGCCTTTCTGTTGATAGCTTTATATACCGTGTGGAGTCTTTAACTGCGCAAACGTTACAAAATAATTTCGAATTGCTGTGCAAAAATGCTAGCTCTTTGTTTGAGGGAAAAGCCAGTGATTGGTTCTGGCGATACCATAGAACGGTTTCTTCCATTACCTGGCCTAATTTATGTCAGGCCCTTAGACAACAATATAGGGATGCTCGTACGGATATTGACTTTTTGGAATTATTAAGGGATCGCAAACAGAAAGTAAATGAAACTTTTGATTCATTTTATGAATCAATTAATGATCTTCTCGATCGACTAAAAGAACCAATTGATGATTCTACTTTAGTAGAAATAATAAGGCGTAATTTGTTACCCGAAATACAGCATGAGATTTTAAACACGCAAATCTATTCAGTTCAACATCTTCGTGACATTTGCCGTCGCAGGGAATTTTTCTTGGCTGATGTTAGAAGAAAACACGGGATTGGTTTTCATAGAAATCCACCCATTCATAAACGTATTTCTGAGATTGACGATGATTTTAATAATGCTAATGATTTAAAGTTAATACCTGAAAATGAGGAAATTTCTGAAGTTAATTTAGTTTGTTGGAATTGCCGTAAATCAGGACATAGATACCAGGATTGTCTTTCTGACCGTACGATATTTTGTTATGGTTGCGGTAAAGTAGATACTTATTAACCAAATTGCAAATATTGTGCTTCAAAAAACTTGCGGTTCAGTGTACCGAAAGGTGCACACAATCAAACGGAAACGGAAATATAATATCCATCTTGAAGCACTCAACTAAAAATGATTTAAATATTACCGGAGATGACAACTATACAAACTCTACACACATTTCACCAAAATCTGAAACCACAGATTTTTCAAATATGCCCCAACTTTTGAAACCTCTCCATGTTAGAATAAAGGAATATAATCAGGCTAGAGAAAGAATTTTTAGCGACAATCATAAACCTTCTCGTTCATCCTTACGTATACGAAGTTTTTGGAAAAATATAAAACGATTTAGGAAAAAGTTCGTGTACTCTGTTCTTGTTAAACCGTGTGATATAAGGCCGTATGCTGAGGTTATTCTCTTTGGCAAAAACATTTTAGGATTACTGGATACTGGAGCATCGATCAGCTGTATTGGTGCAGAAGCCGCACAAAGTTTTCTCAGCTCAGGAGTCCCATATCGTAAGCTGAAAACATCGGTTAAAACTGCGGATGGTAAAAGCCAGAGTGTTGTAGGTTTTGTAAACACGGAGGTGATTTTTAAGGGGGTAAACAAGAAGATAGTGATTTTTATTATTCCTAGCCTGGAAAGAAATTTATTTTTAGGAATAGATTTTTGGGAAATGTTTGATTTACTCCCAACAGGCTTAGACAGAGTTATATCTCCTCTCAATTCACAAGTAAGCGAAATTGTGTCCCAAATCCCACTTTCAGCCATTCAACAATAGCGTCTTCAACAGGTGGTAAATTTATTCCCCTTATTTGTTAAGGAAGGGTTGGGAAGAACTAATGTTTTGTGTCACGTCATAGATACTGGCGATGCAAAGCCGATAAAGCAACGTCATTTGCCTGTCTCCCCGGCAGTAGAAAAACTAATCTATGAAGAACTTGATAGGATGATTTTGTTAGGAGTTATTGAGGAGTCAAACAGTGCCTGGTCTTCTTCAGTTGTTCTTCATCGAAAGCCAGGGAAAAATAGGCTTTGTTTAGACAGTAGAAAATTAAATTCGGTTACGGTTGGTGATGCATATCCCCTGCCGCAGATTAACGGTATTTTGAGCAGACTACTCAAGGCAGAATTTATAACGAGCTTGGATCTTAAGGATGCTTTTTGGCAGATTCCGCTAGACTCACAGTCTAAAGATAAGACAGCATTTACCGTTCCTGGGAGACCGCTATACCATTACAAAGTTATGCCATTCGGGCTTTGTAATGCCCCGCAGACTATGTCTAGATTAATGGATAAGGTTATATCTCCGGCTCTCAGGAGCGAGGTGTTTGTCTATCTTGATGATTTGTTAGTTATTTCGGAATCTTTCGAAAAGCATTTAGAGGTTTTAAGGGCAGTTGCTCAATCAATAAAAGACTCAGGGTTGACAATTAATGTAGAGAAAAGTCATTTCTGTGTTCCGGAAGTTAAATAGCTAGGACATTTGGTTGGTAACGGGGTTATTCAGACGGATCCAGAAAAAGTGTCCGCTATTACAGAATTCCCAGTTCCTCGATCCGTAAAACAAATTAGAAGATTCTTGGGAATGACGGGTTGATACCGTAAGTTTATACGAAATTATGCCGCTGTTACTGCGCCTATAACTGATCTGTTAAAATGTAAAAAGAAATTTGTATGGACCGATGAAGCCCAAAAAGCGTTTGATGTTTTAAAGACCCATTTGAGTACCGCGCCTGTTTTACACAGCCCCAATTTTTCGCAGCCGTTCTTCATACACTGCGACGCTAGCAAAACAGGTATAGGAGGAGTATTGGTTCAGAAGAATGCGGAGGGTGAAGAGGTTCCTGTGGCATTTATGTCCAAGAAACTCAACCAAGCCCAACGTAATTACTCGGTAACCGAACAGGAATGCTTAGCAGCTTTGCTAAGTATTAAAAAGTTTAGAGCATATATCGAAGGTCATGAGTTCACGGTCATCACTGATCACGCATCATTGAAGTGGCTCATGTCCCAGACAGATCTCAGTACAAGGTTAACTCGGTGGGCCTTAAAAATGCAGGGTTTCAAATTTAACATTCAGCATAGACGTGGTACGCAGAACATAGTTCCAGATACTCTTTCGAGGGCCAATACCGAAGACCTGTCCGAATTAAGTGTTGAAAGTTTAACGGATATTGACAGTGACATTGGTTTTTTTGTAGACCTAGAATCTACACATTTTATCTCTGACGAATATAAACAATTGGCTGAAAACATTAACAAAAATTCTAACGAAATGCCAGACTTAAAGGTAGTCGACAGATACATATATAGACGAACTGAACATGCTACAAGGGAAAAGTTGCACGATGATTTGACGTGGAAATTATGGATCCCGAGAGAAATGGTTCCGGAAATTTTATTCAAAGCCCACAATAGTTCGTTAGCTTCACACGGGGGTATAAATAAGACTCTTGAGAGAATTAGAAGATTTTATTTTTGGCCGAATTTAGCTGTCGATGTTAGAAACTATATTAATAATTGTGAGGTATGTAAATCAACTAAGCATCCAAATCAAATTCTCAGACCTCTGATGGGAAAAACTGCTGCAACTCAACGATTTTTCCAGCGAGTATTTTTTGATTTCCTAGGACCTTATCCAAGATCCCGTTCGGGTAATATTGGAATATTTATTGCATTGGACCATTATTCAAAGTTTCCATTTTTGAAAGCAGTTAAAAAGTTAACCTCAGATATTGTTGTTAAGTGTTTAGAACAAGAACTGTTTCACACTTTTGGTGTCCCTGAGACTATTGTGTCTGACAATGGCTCGCACTTTAAAGCCAACCAATTTAACTATTTTTTGAAGAAGTACAGTGTGAATCATGTGTATACTGCCATTCATGCTCCCCAGGCTAACGCGTCAGAATGTGTAAATCGCTCTGTTTTGTCGGCCATTAAATCCTACGTACGACCTGACCAGAAGAATTGGGATGAGCTACTTAGTAACATTAGCTGCGCGTTGCGGTCGGCAGTACATTCGGCAATTGGTACTTCACCATACTATTTAACATTTGGTCAACATATGGTAACAAATGGTGCCACGTATGCTTTGTTACGCCAGCTTGAAATGCTTGATGACCGCACGGTGCGTTTTGACAGAAATGATTCCCTTCAAATCATGGGAAAACGAGCTGCTGAACTAATCCAGAAACAGTTTGAACGGAACGAAAGAACCTATAATCTTAGAGCCAGAGAAATTTCCTATGATGTGGGACAAGAGGTCTTTAGACGTAATTTCAAGCAGAGCAATTTCGAACAAGGGTATAATGCCAAGCTTGCTCCGACTTTTGTCAAGTGTCGTATACGTAGAAAGCTAGGAAAATCTTATTATGAGTTAGAAGACTTAAGGGGCAATCTTTTAGGAAATTATCATGCCAAGGATATTCGGCAATAACGGTTTTTATTTTTTTTAAATTTTCGATATTAGCAAGCGGGATCACAAACCACAAGTCTGATTTTGGCGGGGGGGAAATGTAAAGGCGATTGCTTTAGAATTTTCCTGAATTTAAATTCGTTGTTAACTTTTTTTATTTTACGTTTTAAAATATTATATTTTTCATAAGTACATCAACGCCATCTATTTTTGAATTAACCTCACCACACACCTAACTCCTATCACATGATTGACGTTTATACGCACTTTTGTTTACGCATAATTTGTTAGAATTTGGGAAAAAATGCGTTAGTTTTTCAATTTTGTCCAATCATGTTTCAAATCGAAGCTTTCATGAAGGATCGAGGCTTTACATTTTGCCATTTCATTTTCAAACTGCCATTGAGTTAAGTTGTCTTTTTACCGGTGAATTTAAAAGCAATATAGTGTTAAATTTAACACTGGTTGAAATATATACAATACATATATCTTTGAATTGTAAGTATTTATTATTGCTTCAAATTAATTCTTAGTAAGAATTAATTTACTCATTTCCCCATCTAACCAAAATGTTCTTTGGTTTTGTATATTAATTATTTTTAGCCACTAGAATTTTTTGCCATTAGTTTGGATAATAAAGTTTTTTTGGAAGTTGGAAATTGGCCCAAGAATTATTTCTGAGGAAAAAAAGAACAAAGCGAAATTTATAACGATAAGATAAATTTTATTAAAAAAAAAAATTTTATCATAAAAAGTCTCTTATTTTTCTTTATCTCTAATTTAGAGAGTGGTTTTAATACATAAAATTGAATAATTTGCTGTTGTTCTTTTACTTAAGGTGCCAACCTTTAATGGTAACTATTTCATATACTCTTCCCTGTGTGTTAAAAGAAAAAAAAGATTTACAAAAATTTTTAATTTTATGTAGGATTGGCACCTAATTGCGGTTTTTATTTATACCAACAAAAATTAACCAAAAAAGCTATCGGCATGATATATTGGCTTAGCGGAAAACAAAGGGTTTTTTTATTGCTCTCACTTCATCAAAACTAGATCAACAACTTCAGTAGAGTGCGTGAGTTACTCAGTGCGGTGGTGTAATTTGGTGTTCGGCTTTTAGCAAAAATTAGTTAAAACGGAAAAAATCCAATTGGATTGATTTAAAGTTTATTTAAATATGAAAAAAAAGACCTGTATAAGAACCTTAAAAAAAAAAGAAAAAATATTCATCCAGTGAAAAAAAAAACAACGTCATTCGGACATAAATATCCCTAAACAAAAAAATTAAATTACATTACTCTACACCAATTAAAATCTATCATGCAGAAAAAAAAATCTAGTGTAAATCACAACAACTCTATTTGAACGGAAAATATAAATATAAAAGTGAATTTAACTAAATATAAATTAACCAAACTTTAATGAGAAAAAAAAAAAAACAAAGAAGAGAATATTAAAAAAAAACCCCGCACAGAAAATGTAATTAAAGTCAGTTTGTTATTAAAATTAGAAGCTTTTAAATTAAATTAATTGAAGACAATGATATTTTCACAGTTTAAAATTGTTTTTGCTTGACGGTGTAAAAAAAAAAAATAAATACATATATATATATATATGTCATAAATGTGCGGAAGTAAAAAAAAAACACAAATTGTCATATAATATTAGCACATATCATGTAGAAGCAAATCATATTTTGTACGTTTCTATATTTTACATATAAGCAAGCAAAAAGAATTTTAGTGTGGTTTTAAGCTGGCAATGCTCTTTTGTCAGTAGGCTCTTTTACCAGTGTGTAATATTCATATAAAATATAAAAAAAAACTAATTATACTTCACATTCATTTAAAAAAAAAAAAACAATCATAAAATACATTTTATTGTGAGCGGTTTGTTATAAGTGTTTCATGGTTTTTAAATTAATCCTAATTGCACTCTCTTAATAAATCGAAAAAATGTTTCCAAGCTTGGCTTATCCACTTTGCATATACTTAAAGAGTAAAATGTTGCTAAGAGTTATTCTCTTCATATTTAGAGGTACGCAGTAATAATTAAAATTCACTTACAACAACAACAAGGCGCATGCTGTACTCATCGAAAGATCTTTCGTCGTGGGAACAACAACACCATTAACGTAAGTCTCCTTTTGTTGTTTCCTTTATTTCAATTTGGTTTTTAAAATTTAGTCTTTGCTCAACTTGCAAATGTTTTTTATATATTTACAAATATGCAAAAGTGATAGAGTGACTAGAAAAAAAAATTTAATAAAAAAAAAAAAATTAATAACTTAATTAATATTGAATTGATGTTTTTTTTTACATCGAAAAAAAAACATTTAGTGTATTTCGTAATAAATCAAATTTTTAAATTAAATCTTACGCCGCTCTGTTTTTTTACACTAGTTTTTTTAAAATTTTTTTTTGAGGCCATTGACCCAATAAAAAAAAATAGTAATAAACCATGAATCGCTCATGATTTTTTTGTATTGTTTTTTTTCATGAATTTTTGTTAGAATTAATTTTGACTAAACTTAATTAATAAAAAAACTTTGATTTAAATTTTAATTATATCATTTTTTTTTTCGAATTGAATTTACACAAGTTTAATAATTACATTATAATTTTCAATTACATCAAAAATTCTCTTATATTTGTATTTATTAGTTAAATTAATTTAAACTTACTAACAATATCGATACTTTACTACTATTGTTATCATTTCCATGTTAGTTGTATTATTTTTTTTTCCATTATTCATAAATGAAATTTCAAAAATATCTTGAAAACCTAACTTTAATTTTTAATTTTAAATGAATTTTATTCATAATAAATCACCATGATTTGTCTGTGAATTTGAAAATTTTCTGTTTGATTTAAGCTTTTGGTGATACACTTGCTGTGAAAGGTATGGGATCTCTAAATCTAATTTATTTTTTTTGGTTTTTAATTATTTAGAGATCATGGTAGGGCGGGCATTGTATATCCATAACAACCCTGATATACGAACAAAATTTTCGCAGTTTACTTTTTCTATTTCTGGGCTAAATAATTTCTTTCTTTTATTATTCCCTCTTTCCCTCCTATTTCATTCCTCAGCATGCATAAAAATAAAATTTGTAGTGCGGCAACGTTGGCAAGAATGCAGCAGGCCCCGAACCTCCCCTCCGACGAGCAAAAGCTGGACCAAGTGCATGCAACCACCTTGCTATGCATTCATGACACCTGCCAATAAAACCATAATTATACTTCGTTATATGCTACAATATAAATTTTTGGCGCCCAACGTGGGCCTCGAACAGGTCAAGCCAAATTTTATTAACATCTTATGATATATTTTTAATATATCAATGATAATCTGTTCGACTCCAAGTTTTTTTCTCTTTCCTTTTTTTCATTTTCTATATTATAATAATTTTTTTTTTTAACTTTTCGAAATTCCAAGTAACTTTTAAATTTTACGGAACTTAATTCGAGCAAAAGTCCCTTCGACTCTCGTAATTGACCTTTAATTTTTTTTGTTGCTTATCGCTTTCTGTATCTCAAGTAAATTTTTTTGAATACGTTTCTTACTTTCAGGAATTTAGAGCTTGGGCAATTGAGCTAGGCCTAACCGATTGTGACAAGCGATTTAAATTATTTACCCTATTCAACTGCGGGTGGAATTATAAGACTATTATTAGAATAGTTTTATCACCTACAGTTACATCTTTTTTTATTCTGATTTTTCTATTCCTTGTACCTAAAATAATTAAGTTTTCTGTTCGAAAGAATATTACCACAGCAAGTTAACACCATTAGTAAAAATAAAAAAAAAATAAATCAAACAGTACACAAATATAATTACATTAATCAATTTTTTTTCTTTAATTGGAATTTTTTTTTCATTTTTGAATACCTCAAAGTTATTCTAATTAATATTTTTTTTAAATAGTAATACATACTATAACTATAGTTTAGTATAAGCAATAAAGTTTGTTGCTTAAATCTTCGTTAATAGAAGATTTTTTTTCTTTTTAAAGTTCGTTTCTTAAGTCTTCGTTAATAAACGAATACACCAACCTATTAAGACTTTTTGTTCCAATTGGAAAAATTTGTTTACACTCCAGCAACTTGCTGCCTCAAATTTTTTGAAATAGTAATATAAATTAGTCAATGGCAATCTCTTAACGAAACCATAGGGAAAAAGTACAATTTTGTTTTGTATTACTCTTATTTCCAATCGGAAATTTAATCTCTGAGTTTTCATTTATTCTATCAATTTTTTTTGTTACCATATAGGGTATATTTATATGCCAATACATACAAGATTTTTAGTTTCTGTTACCGATAAACAGAGTCTTTTGATAGCTTTCCTTTTCCGGTATCTATACAAAGCTGTTTATATTTCATATTTTTATTTACATACTTTACAATTTACATTTAATATAAAAAAAAAAATAAAAAATATATATATATTGTGTTTTTTTGTTTTTGTTTTGGTTATTATTTTCAAAAATAATAATCATTTTGATAATAATCCGCGTTATTATTATTTAATGGAAAATTTTTTTTTCTTATTTCTTTGCAAATTTTAGTATTTCCTGAAATATAAATATTTAAATTTAAATTTTTCTAAAATTTTTTTTGTTGCTTTTTTTAGCTTGAAATATATCCATAATTATTTGTTTTGGTAACTTATATTTTCCTTAATTTTTTGTTTGTCATTTTTCAATATGACTAGTAAAGCTAATTCGCCAGGTACCTCTAGTGGTAATAGATATCCCGACTGCAGTGTGTGTAGTAGCACTATTACCTCGAAAACTGAGTTAGTAAGAGCGTGCTGTGGACATGAGTTTCATAAATCTTGTTTGAGCAAATGTTTGAAAATTAGACCTTTTTGTCCAATTTGTAATTCGCGTATTATAAATGACCCACCAAAAGATGGTGCCGCCAGCATCGAAACTCGGTCAAGATCTGCAGGACATAATACTACAGCACAAGCTGAACAGCTTAACGCTTCACTTAGAGATACTGCTTCAGTTCAAGTGGTAGGAAATATTCCATTGAATACATCTGACTTAAACCCACAAAATTTGAATATGGTGACCTCAAATATTCCTCCTGCGAGTGTCAGTGGTGTTATACCGAATGAAAATTTAAAGTCAGTGATAGCTTCTATAATTGCGGAGCAACAAGCTCAATTATTTACAGCCTTAAGTAATCAAATGGCCAGGTTAATAGAGACGAATATTGAGGCTAGCCTGTCCAGATTAAGCCAAAACGGCGCAAATATTGCACAGCCAAACGGTGCACAATTTCAACCATCGGCAGTTTTGAGAACGCCACCACAAATGCGAACATTGCCAGCTGTTGAACAGCAAACTTTTAGGGATTTGCTAGGTATTAGACCGGTAGAACCTTTATCAAACTCCTCTTATCAACCGCACTCTGAGAATATTACTTCAAATGGCAGATCTAGCTATACTAATTCTGGGTCATCATCATCTTCCGATTTTAATGTACGGCCAGATAAGGTCCTACAAATAATTTCAAACTGGAAAATTAAATTTTCAGGGGGTCCAACTAGCCTTTCTGTTGATAGCTTTATATACCGTGTGGAGTCTTTAACTGCGCAAACGTTACAAAATAATTTCGAATTGCTGTGCAAAAATGCTAGCTCTTTGTTTGAGGGAAAAGCCAGTGATTGGTTCTGGCGATACCATAGAACGGTTTCTTCCATTACCTGGCCTAATTTATGTCAGGCCCTTAGACAACAATATAGGGATGCTCGTACGGATATTGACTTTTTGGAATTATTAAGGGATCGCAAACAGAAAGTAAATGAAACTTTTGATTCATTTTATGAATCAATTAATGATCTTCTCGATCGACTAAAAGAACCAATTGATGATTCTACTTTAGTAGAAATAATAAGGCGTAATTTGTTACCCGAAATACAGCATGAGATTTTAAACACGCAAATCTATTCAGTTCAACATCTTCGTGACATTTGCCGTCGCAGGGAATTTTTCTTGGCTGATGTTAGAAGAAAACACGGGATTGGTTTTCATAGAAATCCACCCATTCATAAACGTATTTCTGAGATTGACGATGATTTTAATAATGCTAATGATTTAAAGTTAATACCTGAAAATGAGGAAATTTCTGAAGTTAATTTAGTTTGTTGGAATTGCCGTAAATCAGGACATAGATACCAGGATTGTCTTTCTGACCGTACGATATTTTGTTAAGGTTGCGGTAAAGTAGATACTTATAAACCAAATTGCAAATATTGTGCTTCAAAAAACTTGCGGTTCAGTGTACCGAAAGGTGCACACAATCAAACGGAAACGGAAATATAATATCCATCTTGAAGCACTCAACTAAAAATGATTTAAATATTACCGGAGATGACAACTATACAAACTCTACACACATTTCACCAAAATCTGAAACCACAGATTTTTCAAATATGCCCCAACTTTTGAAACCTCTCCATGTTAGAATAAAGGAATATAATCAGGCTAGAGAAAGAATTTTTAGCGACAATCATAAACCTTCTCGTTCATCCTTACGTATACGAAGTTTTTGGAAAAATATAAAACGATTTAGGAAAAAGTTCGTGTACTCTGTTCTTGTTAAACCGTGTGATATAAGGCCGTATGCTGAGGTTATTCTCTTTGGCATAAACATTTTAGGATTACTGGATACTGGAGCATCGATCAGCTGTATTGGTGCAGAAGCCGCACAAAGTTTTCTCAGCTCAGGAGTCCCATATCGTAAGCTGAAAACATCGGTTAAAACTGCGGATGGTAAAAGCCAGAGTGTTGTAGGTTTTGTAAACACGGAGGTGATTTTTAAGGGGGTAAACAAGAAGATAGTGATTTTTATTATTCCTAGCCTGGAAAGAAATTTATTTTTAGGAATAGATTTTTGGGAAATGTTTGATTTACTCCCAACAGGCTTAGACAGAGTTATATCTCCTCTCAATTCACAAGTAAGCGAAATTGTGTCCCAAATCCCACTTTCAGCCATTCAACAACAGCGTCTTCAACAGGTGGTAAATTTATTCCCCTTATTTGTTAAGGAAGGGTTGGGAAGAACTAATGTTTTGTGTCACGTCATAGATACTGGCGATGCAAAGCCGATAAAGCAACGTCATTTTCCTGTCTCCCCGGCAGTAAAAAACTAATCTATGAAGAACTTGATAGGTTGATTTTGTTAGGAGTTATTGAGGAGTCAAACAG
Organism: Cordilura impudica; assembly: GCA_963682025.1. NCBI lineage: Eukaryota > Metazoa > Arthropoda > Insecta > Diptera > Scathophagidae > Cordilura > Cordilura impudica. The sequence continues at coordinate 170,471,906 of OY821519.1, read as the reverse complement.
TGCCTGGTCTTCTTCGGTTGTTCTTCATCGAAAGCCAGGGAAAAATAGGCTTTGTTTAGACAGTAGAAAATTAAATTCGGTTACGGTTGGTGATGCATATCCCCTGCCGCAGATTAACGGTATTTTGAGCAGACTACTCAAGGCAGAATTTATAACGAGCTTGGATCTTAAGGATGCTTTTTGGCAGATTCCGCTAGACTCACAGTCTAAAGATAAGACAGCATTTACCGTTCCTGGGAGACCGCTATACCATTACAAAGTTATGCCATTCGGGCTTTGTAATGCCCCGCAGACTATGTCTAGATTAATGGATAAGGTTATATCTCCGGCTCTCAGGAGCGAGGTGTTTGTCTATCTTGATGATTTGTTAGTTATTTCGGAATCTTTCGAAAAGCATTTAGAGGTTTTAAGGGCAGTTGCTCAATCAATAAAAGACTCAGGGTTGACAATTAATGTAGAGAAAAGTCATTTCTGTGTTCCGGAAGTTAAATACCTAGGACATTTGGTTGGTAACGGGGTTATTCAGACGGATCCAGAAAAAGTGTCCGCTATTACAGAATTCCCAGTTCCTCGATCCGTAAAACAAATTAGAAGATTCTTGGGAATGACGGGTTAATACCGTAAGTTTATAAAAAATTATGCCACTGTTACTGCGCCTATAACTGATCTGTTAAAATGTAAAAAGAAATTTGTATGGACCGATGAAGCCCAAAAAGCGTTTGATGTTTTAAAGACCCATTTGAGTACCGCGCCTGTTTTACACAGCCCCAATTTTTCGCAGCCGTTCTTCATACACTGCGACGCTAGCAAAACAGGTATAGGAGGAGTATTGGTTCAGAAGAATGCGGAGGGTGAAGAGGTTCCTGTGGCATTTATGTCCAAGAAACTCAACCAAGCCCAACGTAATTACTCGGTAACCGAACAGGAATGCTTAGCAGCTTTGCTAAGTATTAAAAAGTTTAGAGCATATATCGAAGGTCATGAGTTCACGGTCATCACTGATCACGCATCATTGAAGTGGCTCATGTCCCAGACAGATCTCAGTACAAGGTTAACTCGGTGGGCCTTAAAAATGCAGGGTTTCAAATTTAACATTCAGCATAGACGTGGTACGCAGAACATAGTTCCAGATACTCTTTCGAGGGCCAATACCGAAGACCTGTCCGAATTAAGTGTTGAAAGTTTAACGGATATTGACAGTGACATTGGTTTTTTTGTAGACCTAGAATCTACACATTTTATCTCTGACGAATATAAACAATTGGCTGAAAACATTAACAAAAATTCTAACGAAATGCCAGACTTAAAGGTAGTCGACAGATACATATATAGACGAACTGAACATGCTACAAGGGAAAAGTTGCACGATGATTTGACGTGGAAATTATGGATCCCGAGAGAAATGGTTCCGGAAATTTTATTCAAAGCCCACAATAGTTCGTTAGCTTCACACGGGGGTATAAATAAGACTCTTGAGAGAATTAGAAGATTTTATTTTTGGCCGAATTTAGCTGTCGATGTTAGAAACTATATTAATAATTGTGAGGTATGTAAATCAACTAAGCATCCAAATCAAATTCTCAGACCTCCGATGGGAAAAACTGCTGCAACGCAACGATTTTTCCAGCGAGTATTTTTTGATTTCCTAGGACCTTATCCAAGATCCCGTTCGGGTAATATTGGAATATTTATTGCATTGGACCATTATTCAAAGTTTCCGTTTTTGAAAGCAGTTAAAAAGTTAACCTCAGATATTGTTGTTAAGTGTTTAGAACAAGAACTGTTTCACACTTTTGGTGTCCCTGAGACTATTGTGTCTGACAATGGCTCGCACTTTAAAGCCAACCAATTTAACTATTTTTTGAAGAAGTACAGTGTGAATCATGTGTATACTGCCATTCATGCTCCCCAGGCTAACGTGTCAGAATGTGTAAATCGCTCTGTTTTGTCGGCCATTAAATCCTACGTACGACCTGACCAGAAGAATTGGGATGAGCTACTTAGTAACATTAGCTGCGCGTTGCGGTCGGCAGTACATTCGGCAATTGGTACTTCACCATACTATTTAACATTTGGTCAACATATGGTAACAAATGGTGCCACGTATGCTTTGTTACGCCAGCTTGAAATGCTTGATGACCGCACGGTGCGTTTTGACAGAAATGATTCCCTTCAAATCATGGGAAAACGAGCTGCTGAACTAATCCAGAAACAGTTTGAACGGAACGAAAGAACCTATAATCTTAGAGCCAGAGAAATTTCCTATGATGTGGGACAAGAGGTCTTTAGACGTAATTTCAAGCAGAGCAATTTCGAACAAGGGTATAATGCCAAGCTTGCTCCGACTTTTGTCAAGTGTCGTATACGTAGAAAGCTAGGAAAATCTTATTATGAGCTAGAAGACTTAAGGGGCAATCTTTTAGGAAATTATCATGCCAAGGATATTCGGCAATAACGGTTTTTATTTTTTTTAAATTTTCGATATTAGCAAGCGGGATCACAAACCACAAGTCTGATTTTGGCGGGGGGGAAATGTAAAGGCGATTGCTTTAGAATTTTCCTGAATTTAAATTCGTTGTTAACTTTTTTTATTTTACGTTTTAAAATATTATATTTTTCATAAGTACATCAACGCCATCTATTTTTGAATTAACCTCACCACACACCTAACTCCTATCACATGATTGACGTTTATACGCACTTTTGTTTACGCATAATTTGTTAGAATTTGGGAAAAAATGCGTTAGTTTTTCAATTTTGTCCAATCATGTTTCAAATCGAAGCTTTCATGAAGGATCGAGGCTTTACATTTTGCCATTTCATTTTCAAACTGCCATTGAGTTAAGTTGTCTTTTTACCGGTGAATTTAAAAGCAATATAGTGTTAAATTTAACACTGGTTTAAATATATACAATACATATATCTTTGAATTGTAAGTATTTATTATTGCTTCAAATTAATTCTTAGTAAGAATTAATTTACTCATTTCCCCATCTAACCAAAATGTTCTTTGGTTTTGTATATTAATTATTTTTAGCCACTAGAATTTTTTTGCCATTAGTTTGGATAATAAAGTTTTTTTGGAAGTTGGAAATTGGCCCAAGAATTATTTCTGAGGAAAAAAAGAACAAAGCGAAATTTATATAGATAAGATAAATTTTATTAAAAAAAAAAATTTTATCATAAAAAGTCTCTTATTTTTCTTTATCTCTAATTTAGAGAGTGGTTTTAATACATAAAATTGAATAATTTGCTGTTGTTCTTTTACTTAAGGTGCCAACCTTTAATGGTAACTATTTCATATACTCTTCCCTGTGTGTTAAAAGAAAAAAAAGATTTACAAAAATTTTTAATTTTATTTAGGATTGGCACCTAATTGCGG